>JACCPG010000775.1:19310-61851 GCA_016069955.1 Drepana arcuata | reverse complement strand
CTAACTATAGTAGGAGAAAACTGTTTTGGTACTTGACGATTTTTTTTTAATAAATTATTTTCAAACCGAATGATTCCACCATCTATTTAAATGTTAAATGTACAGAACTTATGCGGTGGGTGAGCAGCTCCTTTTGATGTCGGAGACTGTCATGGATGTGTGAGATTAAAAAAAACAAGTAATAATATTATATAAATGTAAATTTATTTATTAAACCATCATATAGCTACTAGCGATGAAACATCTCTTTGTCTTTTATTTGAAGTTTTATCAGACAGACAGACTCTAATCATCATACTCAAAATCAGAGTCCAAAAATTCAACCTCTAGGGACTCGTCTGTATCAGAGGAGTCGTCATCACCTACACTTATAATAAATGGTTCCAATACTTCTTCTGTTATTTGATCTCTTTGTTTATATTTATTTTCCACATTGATTACATGGTCTGTCATTTTTTTCCAGTCTTCTGCAGTTATTCGGCCAAAAGAGGCTTTTATGAGAGATTCTGTTTCTTTTGCCGGGAGATTGATATTTATTTTTGCAATCATACGCTTAGCTGTGCTCCATATCAGTTCGATCGGGTTGAGGTCGCAATGGTAAGGTGGCAGTCTTAGTACCTCATGGCCATATTGTTTTAAAAGTTCATCAGCTACATACAGGGGTTCAGGTTTATGTCTGTTTACTAAGCATAACAATTCGGCTTTCGTTAGATAATCTTCGTAGTTTACTCCATTGGATGTAAGCCATTCTTGTATTTCAGCTTTTCTTGTTTGGGTTGTAGGTATTTTATTTTGTTGTACAGTGTGGTAACTGGCATTATCCATCACAATAACACTGGGTTCATTCAAATTTGGTATCAATTTTTCTTCTAACCATTTATTAAAGTTTTCTGCATTCATATCCTGATGATAGTCTGCTAATCTTGATTTTGTACTGAAAACTAACAGTGCATTGGGTACAAACCCTTTCTCAGAACCAGCATGAACTATTATATATCTTTTTCCTGAAGAAATATGTTCCAATGGGCTGGGTTGCGGAGCACCACATGTTGATGGACCTTGCCAGGACATTTTAGGTTTATAATTTTTGTGTACATAAGTTTCGTCGAGATATATTATTGGTTTTCCTTGAGCTCGTTTAATAGTTATTTCACGTAGATAGCGATGTCTCCAAGCAGCAATATCAAAACGTTCAATGAGAACTGTTAGTTCATTTTTATTTTTCTTAAACTCATATCCATTGTCAATCAATATCTTACGCAGAGTTTCTCTGCACCCATTAAAGCAAATGCTAGAACGTAATTCTTCTAACAATGTCCGTAATGTCGGAACCTCCTTTCTCACAACATAAAATTCATTGATTTTATTTCTAATTGCATCCACATCAAAACTGTCTAAACCCGAAAGCGAGCTTTTGCGAGGACGTTTTTTACCTGGAGTGGACCACACGCCCTCATTCACAGATCCTTCCTTCTTAATTTTTTTTAATGTCGTGACACCGACTTCTGCAAAATAAAGGGTAATATTGGTTTATATGAAGGTTCTCAACAATTTGACAATATGAAAAACACAATGAACTCTTTTTTTTACCCAATCACTAATAATAAAATTAGACATGAAATAATTTTTATCTTTGAATACCTACATCTTTCTGAAACTAAGTAAATAAATTATTATAACTCCAAATTGATGCAAACACGTACCCGTTAGTGAAGATATTTCTTCTAGGAACTTAGTCTGAGTTTCTATCAAAGATTTCTTCTCCAAATTTCTTAGTGTTTCTACAGTATTTTTAATGTCGCCGAGTCCTTGAATATCTCCAAGATTATCTATAAACAAGAATTAGTAACATAATATTGTAAATACAAAACATATAATAATGCATAGAGTAATCATACAAATATGAGGTATCATGATTACAAAGTCGTACTAACCTAAGAAATCCGAGATCGCAAGTAAACATTGTTGTTTTTCTTGGAAAACAACTTCTTGCTCCACTTGTTTTTGTCTAAACTTACTAATCATCGTATTTAGCAATTTCCTCTCGTTACTTTTTAATGTTTTACCCATGATAAAGCAATAAATTTAACGCAAATATGAAATCGTAGCAGAACACTGACATTGACTGACATATGTTTGACGTATCTTTGGCAGATTAATAATGTTGCCATATAAAACTTTTAAGAAAAATCCCAGGTCACGCTTTCGTTGGCCAGACTTTAGATAGATACATAAATACATAGAACATCCAAGGCTAAGGTTTATACTCGTGTTTATCACACAAATATCTGCCCTCAGAGGGAATCGAACCCACGACCAGCTTCGCAGTCAGGGGCTCTGACCGTTAGACCAGAAGAACGTCATTACTGTATCTATGTAAGCGATTACTGTATCTATGGACTGTGATAGGACTGGGCCGCCTTTGCTGTCATACCATTCACATACAAGCAAAACTAGTATTCATACTTACACATAAGAATACCTTTCTCAATCTCTCTCTACACTTGGGTTGCCTGGTAGAGATCGCGATAAGGCCGCCTATTGTGCCTACTACATGTTTCTCTGTTTTTTGTCTTATCTTTTGTTTTGTAGATGTGTGGGTGTGTGTGTGTACAATAGAGAATATTATTATCTATATATAAATAAATATATATATAGGAGATCCCATTTGTGAACTCACTCATCACGAAATCTCAGGAACTATACGGCCGATTGACTTGAAATTTGGTAGGAGTATTCCTTACGCGGTGTAGAGGTTAGATAAGAACGGATTTTATGAAACTCCACCCGCAAGGTGGAACGCGGGGGCGTTAAATAAAACGCCCTAGCTTCCATTGGTATGAACTTTGGCATGATATTAATTTACAATGTAATATAATAAAAACCACAGCTTGGCATGGCCGGCTCTGCTAGTTATTAATGCCCAAGACAATGGTATATATTTGGGTTTATTTCTCTCTCTCTCTCTCTTTCTCTCTTAACTAACAAATGGGGTGTGTGTGTTGCTCACGTCCGTGAGTCGAATGAATGGGATGTGCAGAATTAAAATAATGACGATTTTAATATCACATTCGGCAAACACTGAACAAACTAAACATAGATAAAACACACATATATATGTATATTTAAAGCATTATTATCTAACCAACAATGTTTAATATAATTCGAATTCAGTCTCTCAACCATAAAATTATGAATAACTGACTAATATTTAAAAAAAATATTTTACAAATCAAGAAATGTATTTTTACGTATAATATGTATGCCGAAATACATTTAATACATTATTCTTAAAATAAATGTAGCCCCTCAAGCGTACCAGCCAGGGTCCCAAAAGAGGTAGGCAGAGGTGTATAAACGCCCTCTTTTCGCCGGAAATAAATGTATGTGATATTACGACAGATGAGTCGCTAAGTGTTTCTCAAGCACGACTAATACATGCGTTCTTTAATTTCTTCTCAAACGTGTGCAGGTTTCCTATCGATGTTTTCCTTCGCCGTAAAGCTCGTGGTGCTACTAATCATTGAACATAATTGCGGAACAAATTGGTACAGAACATCGGAGTCGAACATGCATTCTTGATCGCAGGACAAACACACGAACACAACGGCTCTAGACCATAGATACATAATAACGCGCACATACAAAAAATACTCAGAGAATTAATTAAAATTATCACAAATATACATTGAAATCTGTTACTCTTTCAGGGGCTTTACTATGACGTACTTTTGCAATCATAAGCCATGAATGTATAACGTTCGTAAATCTGCCCATTAGCACCCTTGAATAATGAATAGGCGTAATCTATACTAAGGCTAGAAAGATGTAAATTCATAGAAAGTAAATGTAAAGACAACGTGAGGTTAAAATCCAAAATATCGCGTACGTTCTTGTGTTAATACAAAAATGTTAATACCAAATTAATATTTCGTACAAAAACTACTAATATTAAATTTGACACAGACAGAAAATTTGTTTAATTAACCAAACAGGATAAGTTTTTATGCCAGAAAAAAAACAATCACCATAAAAATCGATTTTTGTAAGGAGTGGAACGTGAGAAAATTGATTTTATTATAGATACTAAGATTCTCGTGAGATCACGGTTTCTCAAACCAAGTATCTACGCATTAAGGCCGGGACTCGACCGTATGTTAGCCGATCCCTGCCCTATCAATACGCCAGTCTACTACACGGAACAGAAATCTCTTCCGTGGTATACTACACAGTGTTCCCATTGGCAATAACGACATGACGATCTATCACGATACAGACCCGTGCTAGGTATCATTTATTATAATAATAATAATAATATAATATATCCTCACGCCTTCCCACAAGGGTCCCCGAAGGGGTAGGCAGAGGTGTATAGGTAATAACCCCATACCCACTTTCCGCCAGAGGTATATTAGGTGCCAACGTGACAGATGGCGAGTCCATCGCCGTTACTCAAGCACAACTATACATACGCCTTTTGAATTTCTTCTCAGACGTATGCAGGTTTCCTTTCGATGTTTTCCTTCACCGTAAAGCTCGTGGTGTGACTAATCACTGTACTTAAGTTCAGAAAAACTCATTGGTATATTCGGGATTCGAACTTGCGACCTTTGCGTCGCAGGCAACTGCTCGAACCACTCGGCCACCACGGCTATAATATGATGATTATTGTGGTTTATAGAGGCATAACAGTGATAATAAAACATTTAAACCTATCGAATATCATTCAGTAACATAATTAAATATATACATACATAGTAATACAGGGTGTCTCAGAAAATAGGAAATTTGCTCAAATGTGTGATAGGGCACCATGTAAGGTAGCAAAAAATATTCAAAACAAAAATAAAAAAATATACATAATAACACTAACGATGCGATACGCTTTTAATATTTTTATGTTATTAATAGATTCTTAAAAAAAAAAAAAAAAACATGTTTCCTTGTGAATATTTTGAGTGAATATTTGGAGCTCTACAACTTCTAAGAGACAACCGTTTTATTTTCTGAGACACCGTATATAATCACGCCCTTAGCAGGGTACATATACAGACAGTGCCATCCATAAAGACGCGCCCCACCAATTTCTAGTCGACGGGTCGTGGGATGCGGGGAGTATGACCCGAGTCTATTAATTTGTATTGTGCGTGTGCACTCATAGGTAATCAGTGTGTACCGTTAATACTCAAACATTAGTGGAAGGTTGCACACTTACACTGTAAGGAAGAATAGTGGGGCGCGTGTTCGTGGATGGCACTAACTAAACATTATATACAGTATATTTTATGACGTGTGTGAACACTCGAGAGCGCCAACGAGACATATATACGCAAGGGCCATGGCAGAGTTCTGTCTCACTTGCGGGTTGGAGTCTTTGATCAGCTGCAGCAGGCGGGTCTTGGCAGCTCTGGTCACATCCGGGTCTACTTCCCCTTCTTCTGGGTTCTTCTCCCTTATGCGCAGGAGTTCGGAATACAGGAGACCTGTTAGTAAACAGTTTTTTTGTTGTTTAATGATTCATTCTCGGTTTTAATTTAGTTATACATCTTTCTTAGTTCTGAAAAATGTCATTGTGTCAAAATGCTTGCCATTTTTTACCAGCTTAGGACTTGCAACACTTTACCATCATTTAAATTATTATTTTGACAAGTACGCTGACGCTATATTATACAATTATGAAAAATTAATTAGCGTAAATTTGATCACACCAAGCCCCTCACGCTTTAGGTTAGAGTACGAGTAGAGGTTAGTCCGTCTAGACTTACAGACCTCTTACGCTTCATCCACATTCACCAGTCTCTAAATCCATGCTCGCTGGTTTTGAGAACTCTTGGCGTTAATTAATATCAAGCAAAGTAAAGTAACGGAGATAGTTTCTAACACGTATTTACTGTGATCACCGAACGCGTAGGATTAAAGCTGTAGTTATCTAACTATTACCCACGATCTCGTGGGTAATTTAATTCTCTTATCAGTTGCATATTGCTCACCAATTAGCAAAGGCGGGTGAGGCTTCATCTCCTCTCTGGCGCAGTGCAGATAGTTAACGGCAGTGTGCAGACACTTGGCCACGCAGTGGGGCAGTTCCTCCGCCAGCTGCCTCAGCAAGGCCGATAGGAACTCGTCCAAATAAAGCCGGCCTTCATCTAAAAGGTGAGTCTGTACGAAGTCGTTGGATTTCTTCACTTTGAAAGTCTTAAATGTCTGCTTCAGGGTGAATTTGCTCGCCTGGAAATTGAGATCAAAGATTAAATAAAAAAATTAGGCAATTGCAATTTCCACCCACGTTCGTCGATAGACCTAAAAAAATGGCTACAGAGATGCTATCGATAGATGGCGCTAGTAATGTACGGAGATCCCTAGATCGCGCTGTATAGTCTAGCCCATTATCTTGTTTAATATGCTTCAATGTAAATACTTTGATGAATCAGATGGTTTATTACATATGCTCTTATAGCATTCGAGTGTTAAGTGTCAAGAACGAGTGTAGTGTATGGTCCTTCGAGCCGGATACAGTTTAGACCAAATCAAATGTATCCAGTGTAGTGGTCCTTCGAGCCGGATACATTTTAGACCAAATCAAATGTATTTGCGTATTCAATAAGATACCATCTATATCAAGAATACTTGTGCATAAAAAAATTGCAGGCAGACAGATTTTCGCATTAATAACTTTAGTATGTATTTATTAAAACCAGGTGTTTACCAAAACGGGAGTTACAGTCTTGGGTCCTAACTTCTGAAAATAAAGCATTGCAAATTGATCTTTATAACATAGCAAAACAGGTGTTTATTGTCCTAGAACTTACCCTGACAACGTTAGGATTGTTGTCGCACAAGTGCAGTAGGAAGCAAGGCAGCGAGCTGATCGCTTGCTCCACTAACGCCTCGGAATTCACACGCTCCGCTATAATCCCGAACAACCTAAAGCATTAACCAATAATATAAACAAATATTGTCAAATCACGTCCTGACTATTACTAAATACATACAAACATAAAATCACGCCGAGCCCCTAACGGGGTAGGCAGAGAAGGGAGAGCGCTAGTTCTCTTTAGACTTTCATACGTCTTTCGCTTTATCTAAATTGTCTCTTCATACATGCTCGCCGGTTTCGAGTACTCTTGACGTCCCCGTCCTTGAGTCGATCGATATAGGTAAATATTGTGTATAGGTGTAATGCGGATAAATTAGAATTTAACGCCAATACATTATTTTATCCTCACGCCTTCCCATAAGGGTGCCCGAAGTAATACCCACACACCCACTTTCCGCCAGAGGTATATCAGGTGCTAACGTACCAGATGGCGAGTCCATCGCCGTTACTCTAGCACGACTATACATACGCCTTTGAATTTCTTTTCAAACGTATGCAGGTTTCCTCTCGATGTTTTCCTTCACCGTAAAGCTCGTGGTGTGATTAATCACTGTACTTAAGTTCAGAAAAACTCATTGGTACAGTCGGGATTCGAACTTGCGATATTTGTGCCCCAGGCAACTGCTCGAACCACTCGGCCACCACGGCTCTAAATTTATACAAAGAAATCACTGAAAAAGCTCAACCAATTTTAATGGTTCATTCAATGCCTGGTTCTCTTTTGCGAAATTGCTAGATTTTTGCGTAAAATTTATAAATATTTCGTTCTAATAAAATCAACTGACCTTTATCTGAGCAGAGACTGCACTATAAAAATCTATATTTGGATTTAATATTACAACTAGATTTTGAAGCAACAAACACACGTGTCATAGAACCAGTTTAACACAAATATTAGATCAATTAAAATTATTAAAAAAAACACATTAACATTTAACATCGGCTTTAGAGGCAATAACCAAGACCGCGCTAAGTTTCTTTACATTTATCTAGTAACTTAAACTATTAATTTGTCAAAATACCATATTAATTTGACGTTGAAAAATACGTTAGCTACTTAAAATACGTTTTACTTACATTGCTAAATATACGTTGATAAAAGTGACAGAATGGCGATGTATGTTTCATAAAATTTAACAGTTGTCTTCTAGTAGCTGTATATATTTTTTCAGAATGTTATAACTCTATCGTTACAGGGGCAAAAATTTTTTTAACCTATTTCTAAGCAACAACAATAAAAAGTGAAAAAAAAACTCAAATCATCTAATAAGAAGCTAAAGTATCTGACTGAAATTATTTCAATTCCATTTCCAAAGCCCATAGTGAATACCACCATCAAAATCAGTGAAATACATATTCATACTTTACAGAAGAGAAGACATACAATTTACGAGGTTTTTTAAATGTAGGGATCAGCAAAATTACCTTATAGAATGTTCCCTCAGCAGTGGGCACTCAGTGTTCATGAAGGGGCGTATCTTCTGGGAGATCGACAGCAATTCCCGGTCGTACTCCTTGTCAAGAGTACGCATTTCAGTAAGGAGTCTGCCGAGACCCTGCATGGCCGCGAGGGGAACGTTCTCTGAAGGGGCCCTATGAGAACAGGGATTGTTACATGCTTGGTGTAAAAAGTTTAACTTTATATTTTGTTAGAGATAGGTATAAAACCTTTTTGCAGTGAAGGACAATCGTCGTGTAGAAAGCTTTACTTAGTAGTATTTTAGTTGAAATGTGTTTGTACTTGAGTTGGAATGTGTTTGTGCTTGAGTTGAAATGTGTTTGTATTTGAATTGAAATGTGTTTGTACTTGAATTGAAATGTGTTTGTACTCGAGTTGAAATGTGTTTGTACTTGAGTTGAAATGTGTTTGTACTTGAGTTGAAATGTGTTTGTACTTGAGTTGAAATGTGTTTGTACTTGAGTTGAAATGTGTTTGTACTTGAGTTGAAATGTGTTTGTACTTGAGTTGAAATGTGTTTGTACTTGAGTTGAAATGTATTTTTGAGTAGAAGCGTCAGTACTTATTATAAAAAAAGACCTACTTGGAGGTCTGCGCGTCCACCCCCTGGCTCAGCGCGCCGAGGGCAGCGGGCAGCGCATGCGCTCGCTGCTCCGGGCTGAGTTGGCTGATGTTGGCGGCCCCGCGCAGGCACAGTGCCCGCACTCGGCCATTCTCGTCCTTCCACCCCGTGTTTAAGGTCGCTAATACTGTCTCTATGAGCACCGTATTCTCGTTACATCTAAAATTGTATATAAAAAAAGCTACTTCCTTACAATTATCTACATCCTAGGGAACGGTGTACAATTTTCCTTATATACCACTGGAGTGGCAATGAGTGTGTAAGTGGAAGGAAATTGTATCATCGTTTGTTGGTGAACGATTTATTGATAAATTAATGATGTATCATTGATTTATTGATGAATTATTGATCGATTGACGATTGATTGATGGAATACTGATCATGTCTTGGTGGTTTCTCTTACCTATAGTTGAGCAAATCGGCCAAAAGCGCCAACGCAGCACACCGCTGCGGCGGCAGTTGCGAACGAGCGTACATGGCGAGCGTGCTCACTAGCTTGGGGAGGTGCTGCGGGCACTCGCGGCTCAACGAACCGCTCAGTATCGGTGCCAGTTCCAGCAGGGTCGTTGAAGAGTCCCCGTGCTCGATGCTCAAGCAAAGGGAACATGCTTCCCTCACCTGAAGGCACAATAGTGGAATTCTCAGTTGTCCTCTGGAATTCAGTGTTACCTATGGGCTAGGTAATCATTTTTGCGATTGCACTACACGTTGAGTCTGAGTATCTTCTTTCATGCTTTCCATATGGCCGTCTTCAATCTATTCGCTATAATTGAACCCTGTAGGTGTTAAGTTACTTTGCGAATAACTTTACTGCTAATCATTAAAGTGCTTTGATAAAATCGAACTCTGTGCTACTGCTTTTCAAAACAATCCTCATTCCTCATAAATTAGAGTACATACCTTGTGACAGTTGGCGAGCTCGAGGAATGCGTCGAAGGTCCGCGAGGTGATCCTGGCGGGAGAGAGGCGGATGGCGGGCAGGTTGGGCACGAAACCGAAGCGCTCGTGGCGCGCCGCGGGGGCGTAGGCCGGGGGCTCGGCCTCCACGTAGCACGCCAGCGTGGTGTACACCACGCTGAACATCTCCGGGAACTTGGCCACGCAGCTGGCGCGCATGCCTTCCTCTTGCAGCATCTCGCCCAGGGCGCTTATGAGCTACACGTATCAGGGTATAATAAAAACATTAATATTAATAACAATATAAAAAGCCGTGGTTGTACCCATTGTACCCATAAGTTTTTCTGAATTTAGGTATTAAATGAGTAGAAGTGATTAGTCGCACCACGAGCTTTAAGGTGAAGGAAATCATTGAGAGGTAACCTGCATACGTTTCAGAAGAAATTCAAAGGCGTATGTTGTATGGTCGTGCGAATGTGTAGTCGTGATAGAGAAACGACGACAGACTCGTTATACATCACGTTGCTCACATATGCAGTTCCCGTCGATGTTTTCCTTCACCGTAAAGCTCGTACTCGTAATAACTGTACTTAAAGTCCAGAAAAACTCACTGTAGAAATGCGGTTTCGAACTCGAAACACTTTTGTTCCGACTACTCGGAACACTTGGCCACCACGACTCTCTTGCTTCAATACCCTTGACATATTTCTAAACACAAAGTCCAACCTATCTGAATACCAAAATAAATCAAAATCGGCTCAGTGGTTTAAGCGCGAAAACGTAGCTAACATACAGATCAAGTTATTTCTAACACTATTAGTATGTACAATGTTTGCTTACAGTGAGCGGCTGTAGAGCAGCTATATGGTTCTCGGTGATGTGATACGGGTCCTCGTACAGTTCCACTGACGTCATCAGCCGCAGGAAGTTCTCCGTGATGGCAGGCGCCAGAGCGTCGTCGCGGGCGAGGCTACGCCAGCATGCCACCACGCATCTAGCAGTTAAATGGACAATACACAATCAAGTATCTTTTCTTCTGTGCGTGTGTTCGTCACTGAACACGTCCTAAGCGCCTAGACCGATTTTAATGAGATTTTCTGTCTTCAGGTGGATTCGAGAATGGTTTAGATTTACAATTGGACCCGATAAGTCCGCGATGGTATATTATATTTATCTTTAAAGGATGACCCACAGTTACCACCTTTATCTTTTACATATTATTAGTACCTCATTGACCCAGGGCGTAATCGGGGCGGGTCGCTAGTTTAATTATTATTAATAATTAAAAATAAACTCACGGCTTTAACGGGATCTTCTGCCCCAGCAATACGGCAGTGACAGCATTGGTGTGATGCCGCGTCAACGACGTCAGCGGCTTCATGAGCCTATGGCGAGCGTCCTCGTTCACTTCATCCATCGTACCCAGCATCACCTCCACTATCCTCTCAATATTCTGGTATAAATCTTGACCCTTTTTCACGAAGAACGCATCCAGCATCGAACTGATCCCCACACTCCTGAGCTCCTGACCATCATATCCGTCTAACAAACTCTCGATGAACTGCATCGTGTGCTGGTGAGGGATCTTGGACGATATTGTATCACAGAGCACGATGCAGTAAACATTGATCATGTTCAAGTCGTTAGTCAGTATATTGTTCTGAAGGTTCGTCAGGCTGGCCATACACTCGTCTTCAGGTTCGATGGAATGCCCTTCGTACAAGTCCTGAATTTGCACGATCACTTTGATACAATCAATTGTTGTTACTCGCACCGAGAAATTGGTATCCGCCACTCCGGGCACGACCAAGCCGAGCAAGTAGCCCATCTGACCGAACTTACTCGGCGTTTCGTAATTAAGTTTAACGTTTCTAATATAAGTGTCCAAAATGACTTGGAGAATCATAAAAGACGCGGAGCGAATTTCGTCATTCTCGTGCCTAAACCATTCGATTAGCAGACCAATTAAATCGTCGATTGTGCTCAAGCAAGTCGATTGAATGATCAGCTCTTTGATCAATTGATGGAGCAAGGTCAGGCTGTCGTTGAGCGTCTTCGCTAATAAGTCGCTCTGCTCATTCGATTCAACTTCTACTTTTATTTTAAACGAGGGTAGTTCACTGAATATGCTATTGAACAGTACTCTTAAAATGGTGTTCCTCTCTTCAGGCAATATGCCTTTCTGGAGCTTGGTCAAGGCTTTGGAACACTTCACGATGATCGGGTACAGTTCGACGTTACGCTTCTCCAAATTGGAATTGTAAATTTGTTCTAAGACCGCGTTCAGAAGCTGCCACCTGTTCCTTAGTGTCACGTTATGGTGAGCCGCTGGGTACAGGGCTTTGCTAATTTCGTACAATGTGGTGACGCTAGCTTTGCACAAATCGAACGGCGGTGCTGATTTCAGTATATCGTACAATATAGATGTGACATTTTCTCCCAGCCTCGCCAATACGTATACGTCCAAGCACTCACTCGCCACTTTGCCATAACATGTTATAACCGCGTATCGCACCACGCCTAATTCTATTTCATTTTTGGAATGTCTCGAAGATAAGAAGTTCAATATCTTACTCCCTCTTTTAGATTCATTCTCTTTGTAGATAGCATCAAGTTCATTCAATACAAACTCGCCGTGTTGTCTAGAAGCGATGCCGATTGCTTTGTTTACATAATCACAGCTGTTCATCGGAATAGACTTTAATGCCAGTAGAATTATCTTGAGGACTTTCTCGACCACTGCTGCGTTGGACATGTGACAGGCTATGATGGCCAGATACTGCAATGACACGCCTTTTACCATTGGCGATTGCTTCTTGTTCAGTATCTGCTGGGATATTAGCGTAGCTATCGTTTCAACCCATTTGTTACTGTTAACTTGTTCCACCGCTGAAATCAGGAGGTCTAACACCATTCCGTGCCACTGCTCCTTAGACTCGCTCTTATCAACGAACTTCAATAGCCTTTGAACTTCCACCGTCCAGGAGTTTTTCAAATTCTTATGAACGTCGCCAGAATACTCTTCGAGGAAGATGAGCAGGTTCCTGTTCTTTTCAACTTGGTCTGGATCGACGATGTGTGTGATGCATCTAACGAAGACTAGGTCCGGATTACACTTTACTTCAACGTTTTTTTCTGCGTCGTCGATGATGTCCGAATTGTTTTGTAGAAGTGACGTCACGCAGTTGCTTACCGTGGACATTGAGCTGGTGTACTCGTCCACGGTTAAAGCAGAGAGTAACAGATTGCGCAGTTGCATTCGTATACTAGTCACAGAGTTACACATCAAAACGAGAGAACTTTTGCATGTGTCTTGCAAATCTGACACTTCGTGCTTGGATACACTTTGCGGCCCTTCGTATCCACAATGCTTTATGATAAACTCTATCATCGTGAAGTCCTCCGTGGTCACCATACAGTTCCGGTAGACTAACCCCACTATGGCTTTGACTAACAACTTCTTCATTTTCACCCCCTGTTCCATAGCAGTCATAACTTTGAGTATACTGATAAATTTTGTGGAGAAATTTTCCATGAAGACATGAGACGACGTCGTCAAGTGAGTAAGAATTATCACAGCTTTCATTCTATCCTTCTCTTGGTTATTCTTACATTGGTGTAAAAGACTTTCTATGGTCTGGTCTGAGAACTGACCTGCCATGTGATCGAAACAGCGAAGTACTTCGAAATGGTTCTTGACTGACTGCGGCTGATCATAATCTGGCTCCAACAACACCAAGTTGAACAAAACGTGGTTGATGGAATTAATTGTACTGTCATTTAAACTCAGTTTGGGATTAAGTGGAGAAGGCGACAGTATATACGATATACATTGGCTGATGCAATAAAAGTTGAAAGCTGGTTTTCTATACAAAGACAGCAATGAAAGCACGAATTTGTTGACTGTCTCATTAAATTGCCTTTCGGATATGAGCCTTGTAATCGGGCCAAGAGCTTCTAAGACGCATTCAGCGACTCTCGGCTCGTATGAAGGGAGCCACTGGTTGTACAGAACATCGAAAATTATAGAGAATTCTGTGACAAAATTGTCTTTTATTGATGTTATATTGTCATTGGCCACATTGTCGCCTATTTGTTCGGAGACGGCCACTGCAAAGTGTCCGAAAGCTGTAGGAAAATATATTTAATTAGGTCGGAAATTGTTAGGTCAAAGCACTAGACACAATCGTGCATGACGTGGAAGCAAAAGTCTAGAGGGAAGTGAGGATATATTATTTGAGTAACTTTGTAATACTTACCATAAGCGAAAGCTTGCTTCAATATGTCTTGCTTGACTAGTGGGAGTAAGGGCAACATTTTGCCCAGGATCTCCTTGATGTGGGGCACGACTCCGTGTGTGTTCACAGCCGCTAATGTGCCCAGGGTATGGGGTATAGTGTAGTCTGGGACCGAAGCAGGGGACAGCTGGTTAATCAGGGAGCGGAGAACCTGTTGATTATCCGGTAAAATCTATTTGCTGTCTTCGTTCATAACGAGATATAATTCTAATTCATCATGAAATACTTATATTTTTTTTTAATTTAATTTAAGATATGTGCCTGTAGATATATTTGTCAAAAACGTGGGACGCCAAAACAAGAAGGCTATCATAACTCCTTACTTAGTCAAAATAGCTAGTCACAGTATATTGCTGTTGGAAATACGAGGTGACCAACAAAGTCACGTCTGTAGTAATTACTACTTCTGACCTTAATTACAGTGATTTATCACACCGCCAGCTCAACAGTCAAGGAAAATGTTGTTAGGAAATGCGGTTGAGAAGTACATATTTCAGAGACATGTGTCGTGTAAACATATCCCTATTGAACAGAGGGTAGTGGTTCACACTTGCCTATCCCTTCACTTAAGACTGGAAATGTGGAATACCTATCTATATGAATATTAAATAGAGGCAGAGTCTGTTAGTATTTTTGAACAAAAAAAGTAATTTATGATGATATCCTCATGCCTTCAAGGGTTCAAACAAGGGTCCCCGAAGGAGTAGGCAGAGGTGTGTAGGCAATACACCCACTTTCCGCCAGAGGTATATTAGGTGCCAACGTGACAGATGGCGAGTCTATCGCCGTTACTCAAACACGACTATTACATACGCCTTTGAATTTCTTCTCAGACGTAAGCAGGTTTCCTCTTGTCAGATGTTTTCCTTCACCGTAAAGCTCGTGGTGTGACTAATCACTGTACTTAAGTTCAGAAAAACTCATTGGTATCTCGGGCACAAAGTGTGTGTGTGGGTACTACATATACACCTCTGCCTACCCCCTTCGAAAACCGTGAGGGAAGGCGTGAGGATATACAAATATATAAATTTAATATGAGTGAACCCATGATGCACAGATAGTTTAAAATATTTGTTGTAGAATACTGAAAACAGCATTGAGGTTTGGTTCGTGTAATCTAGAAACATGAAACCATGTATGTTTGTATATAAAACTCTCTATTATAGAAGGATACAGCAATTTTCATATGAATATAAATAATTGATAACAAGTTCATATATGGAGCACTGATATAAAATAAACACAAGTATCACTCATAAGGTGATTCATTGTCATCTGGTTAAGCATTGGCAAACATCACCTAACAAAAATATTTTACCAAAATAGCAGATATATCTTCATACCAACCTACAAGGGCCCTGAAGGCAGGGTTTTTTTTTATACTACTAGAGTTGCAAACAAGCATACGGTCCACCCAATCCGCAGCCTATTTACGCTAACAATACTGAAGTATCTCTTGCGCGTTGCCACTCTGTGTTCGGAGAGTTATACTGTGTTGGCACAATATAACAATCCTCCATGGGGAGGGGCCAAGGAGCTCATTACTGGAAACCTTATTCACCGCGTAGGAACACAACTCAAAAAAAAAATTATTTGCCTACTTTCTATAAGGTGGAGGTCCTGCCCCAGTCGGGCAGCTCCAAATTCGAACGGGAAACCCGTTAAGACCTACCTCTCTTAAATAAAATAAAGGTGTATGTACCACATACACTTTTTCACTAGTGATCTCTACATATTTAGCGTGTATGATAATGATAGTGGAGAGTGAAAGGATTCTTACGCTGTGTTTGATTAGCTGTGGGACTATTAAATTTCTATAATAACTATTATAAAATAATAATAGCAATAAAATTTAATTTTATTATTATTTACATCACGTCAAGTCCCTAACGGGGTAGGCAGAAAGTATAGACCGCCAGTTCTCTCTAGACTTACATACCTCTTTCGCTTCGTCCACATTTATCAGTCTCTTCATACGCCATACGACACGCTCGTTGGTTTAGTCATCGAGTACTCTTAATGTATGTATTATTATTTAATTTATAAAGGCTAAAATAATGTTAGATAAGCCTGTATACAAAAAAATGCTATTTATTTGGTAGACAGAGAGAAAAGAGAAACTTTCATGATAATACTATGACTTATTTATCACAGAGAATTATAAAATATGGCCAAAATTGTGTAGGGACTTGACTGGAGAAAATGTCTTTATTGTAATATATTGAAGTAAATACATCAAGAAATGAGATAAACATTATCATAAAAGTTATAATTACAGTCAACCTTTGCTCCTTTGTATTAACACCAGCAGGTTTCTCTACTATGTATTCCTTCACCATTTATGATTAATGGTGTTTACTAGGATAAATCAAAAGAGGTTTGTAACCCTAGACAGGAGTATAACATCAATATAAATTAGAAATCCTTCTAAATCTGTACACCATCCTACCTATCCCTTTGGGATTCCATGTGGGAAGCAATTAAGACATACAAACGATTTTTTTTACCTTTAAGGAAACTTAAAAGAGTTTACATGAAGCATGGCTTACCAAATCCAAATACTCATGTCCAACGGCTACCAGCACAGCAGATGCACCCATCTGTACTTTTGGTTCATAATTGACTGTCTCAACCATAGCTCTTTGCATGGAATTAACAAGGTTTGTAGCCACTTGGGCATCTAATCTCTTCACCTGATTCACACAAGTTTGTTCTAGAACTCTGTAACAATAGTATGAGCATGAATAATAGTTGTCAAGTTTATATCTTATTAATATTGTTGATTATGAGATGGTAAAGGTATGTAACTATCAGTAATTATATTGTTTGGGGGTTCCATGAAGAACTCGGCATGATGATATTAATGTATTATAAAATGATAGCAGATAACCAGCTGTATGCTGCCCAAAAGTACAACAGCTAACTAATAGACTAACCACTGCCTTATTTTTGCTTAAGATGTTAGTGCAATGAAAAAAATAATTTGAAATTTAAACTCACTTAACTATATTCCCCAACTGGATTGGATTGGATTTGACAGTGTTCTTGTAAAACTCGCAGAATATTTCTAACACCTCGTTTGGATAAGTATTTGCAATCTTCGTTAGAGACTTTATAACGACATTATTTACTGAATTGTCGCTATCCCCGACCGCATTTATAAGCACCAGTACCGTATCTGTAAATAAAATTACATACATATGTTTCTATCGATGAGTAGAAGCCATAGCCGACACATTAAATAACTCCTATTTAAGCAAGTAATTAACTAAATATCTACCTTTCAAACATTCGGGTTTTGTCGACGACATTGTCACTATATCACATATCTTTTTGTGTACCCGATAAAATGTAACAAAAACTACTGTGAATTGTTGTTTTCCAAATAAAAATTATAAATAGAGACTTATTGTATTGAAAAACACAATTCATTCGCAAACCACAAACTAAGTGAAGACCTAGCAGCTGAGCTGTCACTGACACTGACTGACATGAAACTAATTAGACTGACAGCCAAATGACAAATACAACCATGATGACAAATGACATTGACATATATAGCTTAAATGTTACCCAATCGTTATTACCTAATGCTACCTTGTTTTTCTACTGTAGCTGAATAGCTTTAATAATAAATAAAAATGATTACAATTAAGAAGGTAATGCAATGTATAACTAGTTCTGAAAAATCCATCCTGTAATTTAGATGGACAGCTTCACAGTAACATGCTTAATACTCTATGCGCTATACGTACGCTCTTAACGTTCCTTCCTAATCCCGTTTCGATATCTACCAGGCCTTCCTAACCTTCTTCCCTACTGTCATACCTGTCATATATGACCACAGCTCAACTGCATAATGTTATATCCTTCTTCTCTTGCCATATCTACGTCTTATTGCTATTTATGTTTAGATAGACATGTAAATATTTAATAACATGTTTTACACATTGGAACACACATATGTAATAGATGAATTTGCTAAATTGTTTATTAAATACTGAGTCATACCAACACGTTAAATTGTTTGAGCTAAGTGCTGTTTAAATTTATCAAACTTTTAGCTTGTAGTTTTAACCTAACGGATTAATAATGATGTGTACTTACTTTCTCTATATTAAAATATTGGACTTTTGTAATCTTTAATTAGTAGGTATGTAGTTTTTATCTGTACTTAGTTTCTTATGTACTTACTTTTATTTAAATTAACTTTCTTTAAATTAAAATATTTCACTTTTGTAATCTTTAAGTAGAAGGTATGTAGTTTTTATCTATAATATCGGTATGTGTTTTGTGCACTTTGAACAAGATTTATGATTGGTCTCCGTTGCACTCCAACTATAGTGTACTAGATAGATACCGCCTCACTTCATCGAATCGAACCGAGGTGTAGCCAAGCTGCCAAAGATGTAAACCTCATTGGGTGTAGCCCCTGCCAGCATTACTTTTTAATTTACCTTTACGGTTATAATATCTTGGTAAGATATTGATAAAAAAATCAAAGCTTTCAAGGATAAAATAACTAGTTAGATAACAAGATTTGATTCAATAATATGATATAATATATTTCAAAATAGTTACTATATCTACGTACTTCATTTTCTGTTACATGTTTATCAAATAATTGCGCGCCCAATAAAACGTTCGAACGTTCGTTCGTATCGCAATTCGCAGCAATTCGCAGTTCGGTTCGTCCGGGGGCGTTCTACGAATGAACGAAATGGAAGAAAGTGAGTTGAGTGACTTGATTTGAGTGAGTTAGTTAGTGTTGACTGTTGCTTGTCTTTTCACTCACCAGCTAGCCTGCCAGCCGCAAATCTTGCACAATTCGTGATTATCGCGGACGTGCGGATCCATTCGGGAATATTCCTTCTTTGAAAAACGAAAATAAAACTCTTATTACGCCATTTTTTATCCACTTAGACGTTGTGCTTACCATATGAATACCAAAAACTACTTTCACCGGATACATCGATAATTTGATTAACGAAATCAAGGGGCTCGCCAATTTCTTAACGTTCCTACAAGTCAGTGTATTTGAGTATATTATTTTAATACAGAATAAAGTAATACAATGTATCCGTGCTCATGGTCAGTAAACTTTATACCATCAGTGTGATGTACCTTGTGGTTAGTTTAAGTGACAAAGCAAAAGTGTTGGCTACCGTTCGAGTCTATTATCCTATTCGTGAATACGTTGTGTCGGGAACTGGGCACTCGGTTTAGTCGTCGCGGGGCTCCAAAGCGGTAAATACGGAGGCGCAGATCCTGCTTCGCATCATTTATCGTCAGGATTGCGGTGAGTGTGGTTCCTAGTCGCGGCGCTACCTCTTGTAGTTATGCTTCCCTAAAAGTGATGGTCAGTTTAATTTTGTTTCTTCACATTTATGTACTTGGCATCTGACATTGAAGGCGGTGCGATCAGCCGCCCGTTAGTCTTAAAATAGCTATATAATGTCAAAGAGTGCCCTGGCAGCGGCGCGATCAGCTGATCAGCAGTAGATCTGCTTTATTCTAATTGTTTCTTTATTGGAGCATCTCTCACGTAATCGGCGCGAGCATAATCACTTGGTTATTTTATAAACTGATAATGTTATCAGCAAGATAAAGTCAGTGTAACATAAATTGGCAGACTTGACACAGATACTGTGATTTGAACTTTGTCCTCTTACAGATTTAAAGATGGTACAGCAAGATCTGACCTAGACTGGACGGTGGGTGTTTTATGAACCAGGCATCTCAAGGGATGGCTCGGGGTGGCTCACTGGTGTGAGCTCCGAGTGAGCATCGGATACTGCAGTGTAGTGTTGTGTGGTGTTTAGTCAAGTGATAGTGCGTGTTTAGCCGGAATGCCCTCCGTCATGTTGTCGGCTGTGCTTGAAGAGGAGCCTGACCTGTACGAGGCGTTCCCTCCTCATGTGGACCCCACTGGCATCACTATCCTCACTGATAGCCCACCAGGTAATTGCATCAGAATTCTCCTAGGATCTTCATTAGATTCCATTTACTTCTATGGTTTTTACACTGAAGAATTTTACACATTAATTTATTACATAATTAACTCAAAATTCAAAGCCATCATGTGATACATACATGTAAGTAATTAATTTAGTATACATTTAAACTGATAATGTTTCACCTACCATATATATTTTATCACTAAAATATCATACTAGATTGATTGAGGTATAGATTTACTGCCTTATATTGGAAAAAATCAAGTTTAGTTCTTTTTTAATTACCTAAAGATATTGGCAGAATCATTGATAGTTTTTTACATTATTTAATATTAAGGAAAACAGGTTAGATGTTCATAATGGATTGATTTGAAGAAACGTAAACATAATCATCAAATTGTCATCAAAATCATGTTTTCTCATCAAATGCTTTACAAAAGTTATTAAGGTATTATGTATTTTATTTGATGGACACAAAACACTAAATACTTTGTTTGTAATAAATATATGGTCAAAATAACAAACCACTTAGTAATATTGTCCTCTGCATGTTGCTGCTAATTTGTGAAACATGAAAAATAATATGATAGACAGAAAAATCCTTCAGTGTGGCACTGATATAGGTGTACAAATAGACAGTTTAGTTGTTAATAAATAGTACCTTAATATGTCTGTGATAAAGTTCAATATGTTTATTGTTTACTCAAAGCATAACCATAGAGAATTGAAAGAATGTGGGAAAAAATATCTGTATCCTCTATTTAGAACTTATAACAATGGTCTATTTGATTTGCTGTGATTTTTATGCCTATAGGTGCTAAGTTAAACAATCTTGGAATTATGTCTTTTTAAACAACTAAAATCATTATGAACAGAAAGTCATGTTCTTTTTATAAACTTTGCATTAATTACTACAAATAGCAAAAGAAAAACTTACTACGCACAATTGGGGTAGAATTTTAAAAATGTGCCTCATAGTTGGGTGTGATCTTATAATGGAATGTCCTGGATTGCAAGATAATATCCCATAGTCATGCATGATCTTGCATCTGTCACATTGGCACCTAAAATGTAGGTGTATCCGGTGGAAAGTGGGTGTGTGGGTACTACCTATACACCTCTGCTCACCCCTTCGGGGACCCTTATGGGAGGGCGTGTGGATATATACATACATCACGCCAATTTCCTAATGGGGTAGGCAGAATAGTGCCAGAATATATTATTATTATTATCTCATAAATATCTAAGGCGTGGTGGCCGAGTGGTTCGAGCAGTTGCCTGCGACGCAAAGGTCGCAAGTTCGAATCCCGACTGTACCAATGAGTTTTTTCTGAACTTAAGTACAGTGATTAGTCACACCACGAGCTTAACGGTGAAGGAAAACATCGAGAGGAAACCTGCATGCGTCTGAGAAGAAATTCAAAAGGCGTATGTATAGTCGTGATTGAGTAACGGCGATGGACTCGCCATCTGTCACGTTGGCACCTAATATACCTCTGGCGGAAAGTGGGTGTGTGGGTATTACCTATACACCTCTGTCTACCCCTTCGGGGACCCTTGAGGGAAGGCGTGAGGATATATTATTATTATTATTATATATATATTCTGGATACCTCAATAATTAATAAATAATTAATAAAATAAATTCAAATACCTAGTTTATTCGTAGTTTAGGCAGAGTAGATAGGATTAAGCAATAGGTATCAATGATGGTGAATACTAATGTATAGTGTACCAGCATGGTAACAAATGAATACACACTCATCTTACAAAGTGAGTGCTCAGCTATGTTTTGTCTAGCAAACTACATAATACACTATTAATACGTAGCTACTTACCTAGACAATCTAGTGCCTAGACTATATCCCAGCTAAAGGATACAACATCATATTTGAATCTAAAAGCTGTTGTGATAGTGTGATATTGTACAGATGAAGGAAGCCATGTTTCGTTCATATTGATATATATATATATATATACTAGCTCTCCCGCCCAGCTTCGCCCGGGTGAAAAACTTACACTTCCTGAAACACGATCTGTGACACGAATTGTGATGTAAGCTATCCTATCTTTTAAGTTAGATCAATCTGCACACGGTGTGCAAATTTTATTGAAATCGGTTAAGTAGTTTAGGAGTCCATCGCGGACAAACAACGTGACACGTAATTTATATATATTAAGATATAAAGGATGAGTGACGAAAAATAGAGCCAATCTCGTAAAAAGAGAATCCATTATTGCATTTTTGCAGTAAAAACATATTTCTTTTAGCACCGTATTTGTTACTTAATTTATTAGTTAAGGGGTACCTAATTTATTAGTTAATTAGTTAGTTAAGGGGTTCGGTTCGTGGAGCCAAAAGTTTGAGAAGCCCTGTCCTAGATCAAATCGAACAGACAAGGATTGAACGTCTAGATTACTTTCAACAGAACATTTATGAGGCTGCTGAACGTGGATAAATTTAAAGAGGTATTTTAGTCTAGATAACTGGCGCTTTACACTCTGTCTACACCGCCCAGTCTGTGGTGATATAGATGTATGAAAAATAAAAAAAAGGCTCGGTACTATGGCAATACAATAAATAGCGTGTAATGTTACTCAACCATTGATTTCCCTGAAGTCGTTTATGTCCCAGTGCATTGTTTGTGACAACAGAGGTGTGTTTTGGATCTCGTTGTCCAAACATTAACGACAATGCTTGGCTAACATGTAGACTGAGGAGTTCATGGCATGCTGTGTTCTTTTAGAGTTCCATACTATTAAGAACCCTAATTATCTCTCCATCGTACCTTTTTTTTTCTACTGAGATGACGAACTAGCGTATGATCTGCTTGATGATAAGCTGTGTGTGTATGGATACTGGCAGTGCCAAGCTTATAGAACATATTTTTTTCTCATCACCAGGCGACTAGGAATCGTCAAAGAAAATGTGATTAATTGCTTACGTCTAATTCAGAGTAAATAATTATTTGACAGCGATCGATAGGTTTTGTTTTTTTCGTGTGTAATGCCTCTTAAACTTTGGGCCTTTAGTCCTAATAAATAAACATGGCGGCATTACACAGGACGACAGCTGATTTATAAAATTAATAACAAATAATAATATGAGCCGTTTGGCATAAGATCGTGGAAAGGCCATCTGCTTGTGATGTTTCGCCGCAAGTTTCTCTAATTGCTAAAGAAAGTTGAGTAATTATATTCATGCCTACTTTATAACCTTGCAAGTAGGTATTTGTACTCGTATAGAAGCAGGCACAATTTGTTAGTTTTTCTGTACATCATCTGTGTCTGATTCCACAAGTTCAGTGATACCCGGGATGAAATATGTATATATATATATATATATATATATATATATAATAATAAATAATAATAATATATCCTCACGCCTTCCCACAGGGGTCCCCGAAGGGGTAGGCAGAGGTGTATAGGTAATACCCACACACCCACTTTCCGCCAGAGGTATATCAGGGGCCAACGTGATAGATGGCGACTCCATCGCCGTTACTCAATGTAACCTGAGTAATTATTATTATCTCCATTAAATATTCCTTTAAACCGTTCACATACATAAAAACATACGTTTACGTGCAAGTTTATGTTCCTCAAGCCTGTTAAATTCAAGTTAGTTCTGAGAACTGACCAGGAAATGTTTCCACGCCAATCATAATTTTCGTATGATACCTCCACAGCTACCATGAAAGTCCCCGAAGGAGTAGATAAATAAAATATATGTATATATATATATATATATATATATATATATATATATATATATACATAGCAGCATAACAGCGAGTGCATTACGGAACGTCAAGCACAAACGACCTAGAATTTTCTTCTAAAACGTAATCAAGTTTCCTCTAGATATTTTCATTCACACAATTTAAAGCTTGTAGTCTAATTAATTATTATACCTGCAGTAAACAGTCGTGTTTCAAACCTACAATCTTTGCGTTCTAGGTGACTACACGGCCACCATGACCAAATCTATAAATTAAATTAAACCATCAAGCTTGCATTAGCTGGTAAGGCTTTATTCCGGATCTGATTCATCGCCTGTCCTTTAAAAAATCCTTCAGATCTTAATAACGATACGCGTGTGTAGTGTTCCGCTATCTTTTACAATTTCCATAATGTTTAAACAAAAAGTTATTTCGGTATCAACTACGTTCCTATATGTACCACTAGCTGCTACCCGCGACTGTACTTGGTTAAAAATTAACGATTTATTAATAATTAGTTGACACATATTTCTTTATTTATTACCGAAAGTCTATATGTTAATTTTCCGATAACTAAGTTGAGGAATTATGCAAATATCATACAAAGTTTCAACCCCTATTTAACCACCTTGAAGACGTTAAAATCTTTTGGCCAAATTTCATTGCGATTTTCTCAGCCTCAGTCGTGAAAAAGTTTTAACAAACAAGAGTTACTTTCGCATTTATAATGTTAGTATGGAACTTACCGTGTTGTTAATGAGATTGCTCTTATCAGCAAAGGATGCAACCAGTTCTCATCTCGAGCTAATAGGCCTTATCAAACAAATCTCGTTGATAACACAAAGCAAAGAGTTATCTCAAGTACGTACCTACTTGGCAGCGATAGTGTAAGTACTTCACGACTTCTTAAGTACTTGTTTATTTGAATAATTATAAGTCTGAATATACGTTTTTATATACATCATTACGCTGAATCTCTCACGCGGTAGACAGAATGAGTAGAAATTTATTTTAAGTATGTATTACCTCTTAAACGTGTGCAGATTACCTCTCGATGTTTTCCTTCACCGTAAAGCTCTTGGTGTGACTAATCAACGTAATTAAGTCCAGAAAAACTCATAGTACACACGGGATTCGAACTGGCAAATCTTTGTGTTGCAACTGCTCGAACCACTCTGCCATCACGGCTCATGTATTTTATGTAATCTTCATATACCAATTGTGTTATTGTAATTGAGTGCAAACTACGCTATAACTTAATACTAAATACTAAATCCATCAATAAAATGACTACCCAAGGAAGCGCATAGACATATTTAACGCGGACGAAACCGCGAGGCGCAGCCTGACTAAGAAAATATATACATATACGTATATATATATATATATATAGGTCGGTAGATATAAACCGGTCTAACGGGATCGGTATATCCATAACCGAATCTCAAAAATAATTAGGTCTATTCAGTTCAATATAGTCTTCCCATACTCTATATAAACTTCCGGCGCTTATCATTAACTAAACTGAAATCTGTGGCCATGGTACGATGTCTTCCGACCAATGACGTCGCTTTCTCAAAAGTGGGGGTAACACGCCATTCGACGTTAGGCAGTCTTCGTGCCCATTCTCTCTTGCAAAAGAACGGAACCACTGTGTCAACGTAATATGCGTGTATAGCAAACGTTACAATAATATGGATAGCTTTTCTTCGAGATAGATTTGATTCCTCTTACCATAAGATGTTTATGGTGGAAGTTAGACAGAGGTTTAAGAAGTAAGGTTTGACTTTTTGGCGTCTCGTGGTCTTTACTATTTAATTTTCAGTTCATTAAAAGTTCTGTTACTGCTTAGAATTCCTCCCAAAAACTCCGAGATGCATTGAAATACGCGATCTCGCAATGCCCATAATTATGTTTTATTAATCAAATCCGTTTCTACAAAGTAAAACAGTACGTTGTTATAGGGCTGTGCTAAGCCTATAACTGTAATTGAGGCAATATGCGATAGCTATTGTGGATAGATGACACTGGCAGTTTCTGGGTGGCTGCTTACTGAATTCAGACGCTCTACTATATTACGAGTAAATGAAAACAACCCAAATCCGATAAAATGCTTCTGTTTACAAGCGCGATTTGCTTTGCACGTCGTACGCACGCGTAGCTGTCGAAATTACATACCATTACTGATAGCGCAACGTCTCCTCGGAAGCTACATTATATAGACAACACTCCTCCGGAATTAGCTTTTGTAAATAATATACATTGAGCTTAGTTCAAATCAATCGAACACTCAAGGGAACATCAATAGATGATATGAAAAGACAGAAGATGTGTGTGGTGCGAAGGAGGTCTGTAAATCTAGGGCGAACTGGCCGCTCTCTATCTCAGTCTACCCCGTGTCGGACTCGGCGAGATGATATCTATCTCACTTATATTAGAAATGCAAAGTTTGTGAGGGTGTTTGTTACTCAATCACGGTTGAGAAGTTCAACGGATTTGGTTGAAATGACGTTCATATGGTAGAGGCTATAGCTGGATTAAAATTGCTATATATATACATACATACATACATACATATAATCACGCCTCTTTCCCGTAGGGGTAGGCAGAGACCACTTCTTTCCACTTGCTACGATCCTTACATACTTCTTTCGCTTCGTCCACATTCACCATGTTTCCTGCATTCACTCTTCTTTCAATATCATTCTCACACTTTCCATCTCTTGTAAACTTTTATGTATACTTACATATATAAAATATGTTTGAAAAAATGGCCAGTGACCTCAAATTTTGCGCCAGTAATACTGCACGGCTAGTGTGTCCATCTTGTTCTCCTACAAGAATCGTCTAGATCGGATAACTTACGTATACCCTCCTATACGATAGGCTTGGGAAGAATACTTTCCACTCTCCAGTCTTATGCATACGCAACACTTTAGTCGAGGAAATATGACTCAACTTAGCGTACCAAGTAAAGACGTCTGGTCATACTATTTCGGAACATTATGCAATCAATTTAAATGGATGACTAATCCATAGTATTAGCCATTAGCACCAAATTTATAATAATTATGATAATTATTGATAGCGTATCTTATGACAACATACAGGGTTCGCACAAGGGTTCTTGAAAGTAAGGCTAAAGATTTAAACATGTTTCGCTCGGAGGTGTATAGATGGAGAGTCTGTCGCCATACCTCACGCTCGTGACATGGCTTCACATATGAGTACGGCTTTATTTCCAACTCAAATAATCCTTGTATATAATCTTCACGTTTTCCCACAACAAGGGTCCCCGAAGGATTTTCGCCGGCGATATATTTTAGGTAAAATCCGTGGTGGCCGATTGGTTCAAGTAGTTCCCTGCGACATAAAGATCGCAAGTTCGAATCCCGACGGCACCAATGAGTTTTTCTGAACTTAAGTACAGGGATAATTCACACCACGAGCTTTACGGTGAAGGAAAAAATTCGAGAAAAAACATGCATACTTCTGAGAAGCATTTCAAAGGCGTATGTAGGTATAGTCTTTCTTGAGTAACGGCGATGGACACGCAATCTGTCACGTTGTCAATTAAAATATATCTCTTGCGGAAAGTGGGTGTGTAAGTACTACCTCTGCCTTCCCCTTCGGGGAACCTTGCAAGGAGACGTGAGGATATATTGTTATAAAAAAATACCCCCTACCAATTTTTACCTTGTTTTTACATAAAAATCTGCTGTAGCGATAAGGAATCCTTGAGTGACATATCGTTTTGAGGACATACGAGTATTTGTTGTTGTTTGTTCCTCTTCCACGCAATAACTACTGAACGGTTTTGGATGAAATTTTGCACAGAGATGGAGTACAGAGAGATTATTGGTTGCATTAAGCCCGGTTAGGTTTTATGCCTGAAAAAAAAACATTGAAATTAAATCGCGGGTCATGGACGATAGTGCCATTCTCGAAGACGCGTCCCACCAATTTCGAGTCGAGGGGGTCGCGGGGTGCGGAGTGGATGACCCGAGTATATTTATGGTAGTGTGCGTGTATAGGTAATCAGTGTGTACCGATAATACTCAAAAAAATTGCGGAAGATTACACACTTACACTATAGACTGTAGTGGAGCGAATCTTCGTGGATGGCACTATCTATAGTGATATCTATATATCTATCCCTTTCGCACAGTTGAATAATGCTAACAAAAACACCTCATATTACGGTTGTTAAGTAATAAGGATAATTGTGCAAGTACGTTATGTATAAATATTAACTATTAATAATTTTGTTTGAGTGACAATTGGTGCTTATGTGGCGCATGTATATATGTTTTCGAAATGTATGTATAATTTTCTTATCAAATATCAAACATAGCTAGTTGTAAGTGTTTGGATTTGATGAATAAGATTATGTCAAACCATTCATACATTAACAATACTACAAAGAATGATGTGGGAAGTACTTATTTGTTTAAGAAATGCATTACTGAACGCTCGTTCTGTGCTAACATTGTCTTTTTATGATTCTAAAATTGTCAAGTGTGTATGAAGTTGGACAGCGTAACACATTTTTACAAGCGTACCTACACAAATGCGTGTTATCGCGCCGAGTCCCTCGCGGGATAGGCAGACAAAGTTAAAAGCTTCATCTGACTACATTGTACAATTGTTAAAACAATACATACGAGTCAACTAGGGGGGCGTGATTATACCAATAGAAGACAAGTCCTAGTTATATGAAGATTTACTAGAAATTTCAAGTAGGTACATCAATAACTGACGGCCGTCCGGTCTAGTGGTTAGAGCTCCTGACTACGAAACTTGAGGTTCCGGGTTCGAATCCCGCTGAAGGCAGATATTTGTGTGATGAACACGAGTATTTGTAACTTAGTCTTGGATGTCCTATGTATATATGTATGTATATATCCATCTATATAAGTAAATATATCGTTGTCTAGTTACCATAAAACAAGCTTTGCTTAAATTGGGACTAGGTCAATTTGTGTGGATTTCCCAATGTATTTATTTATTTATATTCTGTGGAAAATTCCTTCATTTTACTGACGTCTACATTCAGACAATTGAGCTCCAATCCTAGGATACTTCAGAGGTCTAATGAATACTTAGAAAACGATTGAAATGGTAATACCGGCCGTACAATAGGCACTGGCGACAATTAACGCTACAAGTGTTCTTAGCTGTCTGTCCCTATTGTCAAGGATCTTGTGACAACAGCACATTATCTGCCGACTTCGATGGATGATATGCCGACAAAGATAAACATCTGTGACGTTGGCAACGAACATATATCTCTGTCGGAAAGTGGGTGTGTGCGTACTACTATACACCTCTGACCACCCCTTCAGGGATCCTTGTGGGAAGGCTTAAGGATATATTATATTATCTTCTTAATATATATTACGTGTCACGTTGTTTGTCCGCGATGGGCTCCTAAGCTACTTAACCGATTTCAATCAAATTTTCACACCGTGTACAGTTTGATCCAACTTGAAAGATAGGATAGCTTACATCACAATTGGACCCGATAGGTGGCGCTGCGATCGTGTTTCAGGAAGTTCTACTTTTTCACCCAGGCGAAGCTGGGCGGGACAGCTAGTATGTATTATGCGTTCCGTAAGGGCCCGAAAGGGTTGGCAGAGGAATAAGGATATTAGGGTGACGGATGGCGAGTCGGTCGCTTTTTCTTTAGCTTTCATACGATTTTGAATTTCTTCTAAACGTATGTAGGTTTCTCCTTCATGTTTACCTTCACCGTTAAGCTATTGGTGTGATTATATCACTCAAATAATATTCGAATTGCATTTATTGCGATGAGAAACTGGAGACTGCCTATAGCAAAGCATTTGTACTATGATACCTTTGCCTACCCCTTTCGAGGGTTAAGGATACCATTCGTAGTGTCTTGCATTGTTTTTTTTTATATGCAGATAGTTTAGCTCAAGTTGCTAAATATTAAATCTGTATGAAAAAAACGTGCGAGTAATATCCATGGTGCAAAAGTCGTCCATAAGTGACCATACACCACTGTTACCATCAGGCGGAACGTTATTGATTGTCACCTAATAAAGGAGTTTTCTTCCGCGAACGCTCAGGCTGTGGAATGAGCTCCCCGTTGAGGTTTTCCCTGGAGAGTACAGCATGGAGTTCTTCAAGAAGGGTGTGAAAAGATTCCTGCAGGGTCGGCAACGTGCGAGTGATACCCCTGGTGTTGCAAGCGTCCAAAGGCGGCGGTAACCGCTTACCATCAGATGGACCGCATACTTGTTTGCCACCCAAGTGGTATAAAAAAAAACTGCTTCATAGATAAGTAATCGATCCGGGCAAGACGTATAGCGTAATCATTCAAATGGGTCCTATTGCAGATCAATTAATGAATCCAATTACGCACATTAAGATTGTGTATTATGTACAATAATTATGCAAGTATACAACAATAAAGTGTTAAAATAACATTAATGTGTTTATGTCAAAATAGAGTTCTATGTACTGTTACGATGGTAAAGTGATCGTGCCTTGATAGTCGGTAGCTAGTTTACGCTAAATATCTTGTCAAAAACGTATGAAGATTTTAGTTCACTATAGCGTGAAGCGTTGCTGTTGTTAGCGCCATCTATGAACAAGTATGGCGATTACCATTACAAACTGACATGTAAATTGTTCAAAGTAACCTTAGCAATTATAGCCGGCAGCTATAATATGAATTGTATTTGCTCTCAGAACTTGACTTGAAATACGCTGTAGATATTATAAAATAATTATTTATCTTTAAGTATTTTTTATCTTTATTCCTTCTTGTGGGGTGCCGGAGGGTGTGGTTAGAACCACTTTATATCGAATATGTATTCAAATGTCAAGGTGACAGTTTGCAAATGTCATCGTCTGTCAGTCATGACTTAACAAATTTTGAAGCGGTCAGAGAAAGGAACGAGGCTTTCAACGTAAAGAAAACCTCTTCATGAATAAAATGACTGTACTCAAAAAAAATCTTGATGCGTCATGTGAAATGGGAACTTAAACCACCGATAATATGAAACAAGTAAATAAATGTAATTATACAGTACGAATGTCATAGTCTTAAATGTCTACAAAACGAGAGTTTTTTAGGAAAATAAAGAAAAGAAAGAAAGTTGTAATAATATCTGATTTAAAAATTCTCAAGATTAGATTTTATATGATTGACTAAATTCATATTTAGGATTACTGCCTCGCTCTATTAGGTAGTATAATATCAAATTATACATTAAACCTTCCTCTTGATTCAGTCTACTTATTGATGGAAATGACATTTAAATCCTATGCGTAGTTTAAAAGATTTAAGACAGTACAGACGCCGGGAAGTGGCTTTGTTTTACACCATGTGAGGATGCAATTCAGTCATATATCAGTAATATAACCACGATGTGTTACGATTTAATATAATTTTATGTTAACTATTCCCATTTATATAAAAAAATAGCTTTACTCTACGGTATATAAATGCTTCGAACGCACTTCATAATAACTTGTGTCAATCGCAGGCCGTAGTCTGTCGCCGACTGCAGTCACAGATAACCTCGCCTTATCGTTGTTTACTTTAACACTTCGACGCTACCTATTGGTCGGATATACCAATAGTAATAATAATAGGCTGTGTTTTTTTTTTAATATGTTCACTAGTGACTCCCGAACGATAAATTCTTAGTAGGCGTATAGTTAATTTCACAGCGCAATGGATGTTTCGTGATGTAGTAGGTTAAAAGGAAGGGCGGTTACCATGCCACTGCTTCGCTCTCGACCTACGATTACGTATGCACTACGAAAATTTCGTTCCCCTGGCACACGTCCAAAATGTTGCGTTTTGCTTTGATTCGATGACTATTTATACGATTGTGCACGATGTTATCGCGTGATGTGTTCCCCTTGTTTACTTTGGGTACTTACAGGCCGTCCCGGTAATATCATACGCCAGAAGTCCGACATAAGTAATTAAAGCTACTTGAAGACAACGAAACCTTCCCCTTTAAAAAAAAGGGATTCTCGAGTAGCGTCGCTTTTGTATGAACTTCCCCTCATCAAGATGGCTTAGGGGTTGGGGTGTGACCTTCACTAGAGAAAGACGCTTTTTAATCGTGATGTGACCGTAGTAGAGAGCTGCAACAATCCCCACGTACTGGTATGCAATAATCAATTGTCTAATATAGAGAATATCTTAGAGTGTATTATTTTTATAATTTAGATAATAAAGTGTGTATATACAAATGTGATTTAGTTTAAACGGGTCGAAAATACCGCGGTGCGCGTCACACGGTCAAATAAACAAAGTAAGTGTGACAGTGTTGGGGCGCGCTATCGCATTTTCCGGAGGCTGAGGCGCTTGGTGCGGCGGGCGGCAGTGCCGCCGGCGCGCGCGCACCGAAAGCATGTGCCCCGCGCCTTCAGTGCGATGTACATAGAACCGGCCGCTTTCCGCGCACCCAGCGCCGAATCCCTCGCGGAGACCCAAACACCCCTATGGACGCAGTGCTTACCGTCCCCGTTATTCGCAGGCAAGAAAGCGCCCCTCAAAACCTTCGACGAAGTTCAGCCGCTGCTCCAGCAAGCCCGCAAGCGTGAGCTCAAGCTGGTCATCCGGGAGAACTCGTGGCCCATCAACAGCCCCGTCCGCGCCTCGCTCTGGCCCGCCCTCTGCCGACAGCACCAGCATGGCAAGTCCATGCTCGACGGATTCTATTGGGACATGGTTACACAGGTCAGTGATCTTTCACATTACGCAACTTTTCACCGTTTTTTTCCCAAGGTGCGCGACGTGATTCGCTGTTCGCATGTTAAGAATGTTTCTTTTCTCGCAAGGTGACGATAATAAGAGACCTTATCTCGCGAAACCGGCGAGCATTCAGTATTCCCAAGGTCATGTCTATTTACTTTACGCAACGCCGCCCAAATGTGTTTGTAAGATATCTTGCCCTCTGATAAGAAAGTGAAGTCCCCGTCAAGGTTGAGTTTCCCACTTGTTTTCATTCAAGTGTTCCCTGCTGTGCCATTCAATGTTCAGGCAATTCGCGTCACGTGTTCGTTCACGGAAACCTTTGGGGGCAGCCGAATTGTTTGTCCTTGTGTTTTTAAAGTGAACGCACACATTGCCGATATGTATTCATGCTACATCGTGTTCCTTTATTATAAATTGTGTGTTGGTAATGTAACGCGGCGATGTATAACGAAAAGCGGAGTCTGTCGGGGGCTTGTACGCGGTGTCACTCGGCGGGCTCCTGTGTACGACATCAACGTGCGCGCATCCTCGCGTCACGGCGCGCCTCTCGCATCTTAATTATCCACCAAGCACTTAACAATAGCAGGCTAATTATATACGACAAACCACCTGTGGATAATCAATACAAGTACCGTGATATTGTTTTTCAAATGTTGCGACATTTAATGACATACATACATAGTTGGACAGTGAAAAGTATCTATAGATTGATATGTATATTTTTGGCGTTTAGCGCAGCTGACGAATGAAATGCATGAAATGTTTTGGTGTTATTATTTCCACGTAAACAATTGGCACGGCGTCAACTGCTCAACTTGCTCGCTCACCTTCGCCTCTGCCCGACATACATGCAATGTGTAATCACCCACTTACATACATATAATAAACCATTGTATGTTGTACTCGTTTTGCCCCGCGGTATCACTGCGTAGTGTGATTTCAATCGTAGATTTATATTTTTTCATACCACTGGGGTGGCAAACAGGCATGCGACCCGCTTGGTGGTAAACGGTTACCGCCTATGGTTGTTTGCAATAGGGGTATCAATCGCGCGTTGGCGACCCAGATTCTGGACTTCTGATATCTAGTTTAAAATATGGGCTAAAACCCACCCAAACCCAGCTAAAATCTATAATTCCGATCAGATGTTTTTTTTATGTGAAAAGGGGACAAACAGCCTCAGGAACTCGTCGCAGTAAATTTTGTTCCAAATTCTTTTTAAATTGTTTTTTCCCATGTTATTAGAACATCCGTTCTCAGAAGAAGCTTTTCTTCCCTCTGTCTTAACTGCATGACATGTCGATCTTCACTGACCAAACAATTTTCGCTCTACGTATGTACCCAAACCTTGCCGTTTCGTTTCGTCATGAGCTCAAATCCGCCATATGGTCGTATTTCGTCTTACCCATAAAATTTCAAGAAAAAAAACATCTTATTTCTTGCACCTCAATACATTTAATTATATTTCAATTGCTAAGGGTTTTATGAATACATAAACATTATAATACTTAAGATAATAATATTTTATACTAACCTTTATTATTGAGGATAACTATATTAAGAGTGAAAGCATTTTCCTCCCTGACTGATCAAAATACCTATCAGATGACAGTTCTGCGGATTCATTGTAATCTTTCATATTCTGGATGCGTCAAATACTGGGAGTTTTGCCACGTGCTGTTGGCCCAAGGCTACCTTACAAGCAAAATTATTCCGGTTTTCTCAGAAGTCGCAAGGAAGGCATACCGAAATAATACATCTACTTCCTTTATGAGTTATTCATCGTTGCTAATTTGAGAGCGACTTCCGTTGTGACGATGCACGTACATTGCAGGGCACATATATTACATATGTTATAGATAAGTTTACAGTGTTGATACGGCGATTTCAAGAGCTTTCTGAATAGACCGCCATGTGTGAAGGTACTGAAGAGTGTGGATAAAGCAAAAGAGATTTAATGATCGGTTTAGAGCTGACTTAATTACAGAAGGTAGAGAGCGGCCCCTACCATACCGTACCCTACGAAAACAAAAGAAAATAAACTTGAGTTTGTAAATTTGGAAGTGAGAGGTAATCCAAAATACACTCATCGTAGATAAAGCAAAGTTTAACAAGACCAAGATAGAATAAATACTTAAAAATTGCGGTAACCGCTGCTAAAAACGAGTTATTTTCGGAATTGGAGTTTGGAGATAGGGTATGGATCTCCACAAGGTTTAAAAAATGTATTAGTTAATCTTTTGTTATCTAATACTATCTTGATAAGTTTAGTTTGGGATGTAGTATATATTTATCTCTAAAGACAATGTTCATCTTACAAAAGTTACAAAATGTTCAGATCAGTTAATTGCTTATTGAGTTCTCTCTGCTCCGCTTGCTTGGCAATGACGATTCGGATTCCCGACATACATCGCAGTTGGGACTCAATTGGCGACGGGGCATCTGCAGAAATGCTTGTCCCGTGCCAACGACACGAACCTTGACCTCACGCTGTCACTCGACGGAGGATCTCTATAGCGAGATTTAGTATGGCAAAGGGCGACATCTTGTGACAGAAAACGATATGTAATGTGGTGCATGCATATGACACTTACCTTAAACACGCCGATAACGAATTTATAACTTGAATTTCCACTAATTGGTATGAATTCAAATTACAGTCAACTATTTACGATTGATTCGCGTGTTCATATTGTGGCCGAGTGGGTTAAACATGCCAAATAAAGATTCGAGCCCCGATGATGTACCAATGAGTATTTTTCACATGTCAACTGATAAACTGCTTTATTTATAAATATGTAGGCCGATTCGTGTAATCGCCTGCAGCGCAAAGATTGCAAGTTCGTAACCTGACTTGCACCTTGTACTTTTCGTTACTCGTGGTGCGATTAATAAGTATACTTAACGCAAATGAATCGCAGCCGTCAATGATTGAAAAGCAACATCGCAAAAAGACATCGCCAGGCAACCTGCAAAAGTTTGAGAAGACTTTCAAAGACGTATGTGTATTTAAAGACGTGCTTGAGAAAGCGCCACGAACTCGCTATTTGTCACGTAAAGTTATGGCGAAAAGATAGCGATTAGACCTCTTAAAGAGTTATTTAGCGTGATTATAATTATATATATATATTGATGTGAAACATCTATAGTCGCACGTAAAACCGATTTCTGACGTGGCGACGCATGCCGTGGCGACGCGTCGCCATACTTCAGTTACCATCGACCAATTGTCACAGTAATACCGTCCTCAGTGGCAACATCGAATATAACTATTACCGAAGTCACTGATTAAACGAATTAAGTAGTTACGATTTGAAATAAATTCGTAGATTTTTGTGTTTAATGAAAATAAATGTTTATTTAATATTAAAAATAATAAATTAAATAGTCATCGTTATTTGGAAAAAAATCGTAATATTTTATTTTATTATTATGACATATTTAGTTCCTATCACAATCTGTTCTTTTCTGCATATTACTTTTACAAAATAATAAATAAATAATGTTTCACATCTGCCAGGCGTCCCGTGACGGCTCACGTTAATTTTTTTCATAGAACAAGTTGGCCTCAGTAGCAATATAGTATGTTTTGATTATCAAATACCTATGCAGTATTCCGGAAGCTGATTGTTAGAAGACAAAAGCGAGTAAATTAATGTTCGTATAAAAGCATCGCCATTCCGATCAGACTGTCTGCGTCAGACCATAATCTTGTTACGGCAAATCCGCTTACAACGGACGGCGGGGGTCACGTTTCATATTCAAATACAGCTCTAATTAAATCCCTTGAGAGTATTTCAGAAGTCTTTTTACCTATTACTCTAGATAATTTCACGAAACGCTGAGTACTTACTATAATTATTTTGCGTTTCGTTTAAAATTCCATTCGTATCAAATAAACATTGCGTGGAATTGCGAGAGATTTGGAGAATCTTTACTTTATACTCTGGTCATTAATTAGAATTTTAGCTTTTGTACTTTGCTTATTTAATTTTACTCTGTTATTTTTTAGCTTGGTGATAGACCTTTAATTTATTTGTTTACGCTTCATTGTATACCAAATTATAATATTATAGAAACCAGATACTTCGTACGATTAGCAGTCTAATTGCACTCTGCATTCTCTTTAGACAATAGACATTGGATCGAATAAGATAAATTAAGTCATAATTAATTATATAAAATTATTAGTTTTTGGATGGTGCACAATACATAAAAAAGCAGGGTTGTGTGTTTATTTGCGCGTTAATTCAGCTATTAATCTTTGCCAAATATTATCGAATTCCGATTTTCGATCTTCCGATCCATTCTGGCGTGAACCAAGAACTTTCGCATATATAATACTAGCTGTACCCGCGACTTCGTCGGCGTGACTTTTTCATCTTTGGTAAAAAAAAAACTATTAAAAGTATCCTATGTTACTTCTAATACCTCCAAGAATATGTGTACAAAGTTTCATGATGATCGGTTAAGTAGTTTTTACGTGAAAGTGTAACAAACAAACTTACATTCACATTTATAATATTAGTAAGGATTAGTAGGATAATTCAATTTATCACGAATGAAATAGCATGACACAGCCCGTTAAGCTAATATTGAGAATAAACCCGAGTATTATATTGTGCTACACCTCCTCGTCACTCCAATCGTTTGATATTATGAATGAACCGTGTTCAATCAAGCACCTGTTGTACTATTGCCGGCTCCGATTACATATATCAAGTTGCCAACTTAGCACCGATTAATTCGTCAATATCCATTAGTTGCTCATATTAATTGCTACATTTCACAGGTGATGATAAGATACCTTATATGTATTATGGATATGTTTAAAATATCTTCACAAAACTTAAGTCGACAAATTACCACGACTGATTTGCTGTTGTTCGGTGATGACTAAAATTTTATCCAAAATGTTTATTATTTATTTACATTTAAACAATAATAATATTTATCAAAACCAATAGTAAAACTATTACTGAAGTGTCAAAGCTTGTACCAAACCTTTTTTTGATCAGTTTAAATAAATAAACATGACCACAGTATAATGTAAAATGCCTTAATTTCGCCGAAAGAGAGGATATAAATCAATACTTTGTTGTACAATTTATTTGACCAAACATACGCTCACATACAAACTGCGAGTGGAGACTGAACCCGCGACCTTTACAGTAAAACAGATGTACGGAAGGCAGGGCCAAACGGGTAGTGTAAACTCAAATAAACGACGCTCGCTGCAGTTCAATGAGAAACTTAAAATTCCAAGCCAAATTAAATTTTCCTATGTGAGTCATAGGTCGGGAGGTAGCGTCATGTTGTCAAGGAGAGCTCTGGAATTAGGCATATAAATTCCAACGTAAATTTACTGTGACATAAAAAGCATAATCACGATAATTGATATACTTACATAGGTAAAGCTGCGCAAGCGATGGCCTGTAGCCAAATCTTAAAATAGCCGACTCAACTTTGTTTTTCTCACCTCCCGCTACTTGCATTGTGGTCACGTGAGAATTCAATATTCGCCAAACATTTTGCTTTACCCTTTTCAATACAATGCCACTATCGTTGCGCTGCGGCTTCTTTTCATTCCATCACACAAGGGTACTCCAAGCGGTAACCATAAATCTTATTCAACCCAAAGGGAAACGGGGAAATAGCGTCCCCTAGATATAATTAAGTGCCAACGTGACAGAGTGTATCAAAGGCACAGCTGGTATTCAGAGGTGTGGTACGAACGTGGGTGTCATTGGGTCTCTTCTCCATACATACCTTTTTTTTATACAACAAGAGTGGCAAACAAGCATACGGCCCATCTGATGGGAAACGGTTACCGCAGCCTATTTACGCTCACGATACCGAAGTATAACTTACGTGTTGCCACTCTGTGTTCGGAGAGTTATAGTGTGTTGGCAGCATAATGGGTTTAATCCCTCTGCTTCCAATACAATGTAACAATCCTCCCCCCTCCCCAAGGAGCTCATTACTGGAAACCTTATTCACCGCGAAGGAACACAACACAAAAAATTCTGTTGTTTGGCTACGGATTTCGGCGATGGACTCGCCATCTGTCACGTTGGCACCTAATATATTCTGGCGGAAAGTGGGTGTGTGGGTATTACCTATATATACACCTCTGCTTATCCCTTCGGGGACCCTTGTGGGAAGGCGTGAGGATATTATTTATTTATTTTATTTCTATAAGGTGGAGGTCCTGCCCCAGTCGGGCAGCTCCGAATTCGAACGGGAAACCCGTTATGCCCTACCTCTCTTAAATACCTTTAGGAGTGTGTGTTTTGTCAGAGTGACAGTGATAGCCAGTCTGTCTGTCGCCGTCAGTCAAACACGACAGGTATACTCGTGGCTCAGCCACCAGCCAAAACCATATAAACATGTTCCGGAGTAAGTATTACTCCCTTTAATAATGTTGTTGGAGCCGTGGTGGCCGAGTGGTTCGAGCAGTTGCCTGCGACGCAAAGGTCGCAAGTTCGAATCCTGACTGTACCAATGAGTTTTTCTGAGCTTAAGTACAGTGGTTAGTCACACCACGAGCTTTACGGTGAAGGAAAACATCGAGAGGAAACCTGCATACGTCTGAGAAGAAATTCAAAGGCGTATGTATAGTCGTGCTTGAGTAACGGCGATGGACTCGCCATCTGTCACGTAGGCACCTAATATACCTCTGGCGAAAAGTGGGTGTGTGGGTATTACATATACACCTCTGCCTACCCCTTCGGGGACCCTTGTGGGTAGACGTGAGGATATATTATTATTATAATAATGTTGTAATTTTTTTAACTTAGAAACACAAACACAAATGTCTACTGTAAATCGTAAACAGATAGTGACTGTATAATTATTGACTAACATTGCAATAACAATGAGCTACACCAACCACTAGGTAAAAAAGCGGAAATGCTATCGAAGTATGTTGTAGAAATGAATCGATTATACGCTCTGCAGCCCACGTCCTTGCACGAGTCAGCTGATCTGGTCACACAGAACTTGTCGCGATGTAGACTACGATTGGTTATGACTAAGCATCAATTCACCACACAGGAAGTGTATCAAGGTACAGACAGACGGACAAATGTTTCCTGCATCGGCGGTAAGCGGTTACCGCCGCGCGAGTATCGCTTGCGGGTTTTAGACCTTGAAGGATTCTTTTCACACCCTTGCTGCTTCTACGAGCAGTTAATGTTCCACATGAGCGGTTCGGTTCGGGGAAGGAAACTCTTGAAACCGCGCATTGCAATACTTTGGTCTGATTAGTATAACGTGAGATCTTTCCGCTGTCCGAGAAGTATTTGATCTTTTAAGGGCATGGAAGGTGTTTTAGCTTCAAAGTAAGCTCATATCGAATGCTCCTAAGGATTTTATATCCAGTTCAGCCAATTAGTAGCCGACTAATTAAAGCAGTTACGATATCATTATTTTCGCAACTCGACAGGCTGGATACGCATTTTTGAACAGGTTTTATTTGAATTGGCATCGTATACATTTTATAGTACTAGAAAGTGTTATGAGACGCGTGAAGTCGTGAATACATTATAAATAAATGATAAATTAAGCGTACATTTATTATTATTTATTATATGGAATGGGCACAAGATATGTACATGTGTTTTTCAGCATCCATATATGCACGCTTAGATCTTTTAATCTAAGCAACAGATATTGATGTGGCTTTCATCAAGAAGTAATTATAATACTAGCTGTGCCCGCGACTTCGTCGGCGTGGACGGCATTTTTATCTTACGGAAAAAGTTTTTTTTTTTTTCAATAAAAAGTATCCTATGTTACTTCTAATACCTCCAAGAATATGTGTACAAAGTTTCGTGATGATTGGTTAAGTAGTTTTTACGTGAAAGCGTAACAGACAAACTTACATTCACATTTATAATATTAGTAAGGATAGTGATTCAACAGGAAATTCTATAAGGGGTAGTCAGAGGTGGGTAGCAATTACCTATACCCCCCACTTTTCGCCGGAGATATATGTTAGGTGCCAACGTGACAGATGACGAGTCCATCCCGGTTACTCAAACTCGACTATATAGGTCATTGAATTTCTTCTCAAGCGTGTGCAAGTTACCTCTAGATTTATTCCTTCTCCGTAAGCTCGTGGTGGGACTAATCACTGTACTGTGATCAGACAAATTCGTTGGTACATTCGGGATTCGATCTTGAAAACTTCGTGTTGCAGGCGACTGATCAAACCACTCAGCCACCACGGCTTTTCTATCCAGCTTTTAATTAGTAGCAGTTGCGCAATACCCATTAGCTGAGACCACACGAATCGCGTTAGCATTGCTCGCTGCAGATTGTGCGGTTTACTTAAATGGTATTTAATTTACACTACTAATGATTTCCAGATCAACGTTTTAATCGGTAATCCTGTTTGTCCAATTAAATGATACATTGGCCAATATAGGTACTAGCCATATAAGTTACGATACCAGTTATAACTTTAATAATTCCGTGCCTTACTGGAGTAAAAGACACAACAATTCAAACACGCGGCGGTTTGAACCAATGAGGTTTTCTTAACTTGTTTTTTTTTTTTTTATACAACAATAGTGGCAAACAAGCATACGGCCCACCTGATGGGAAACGGTTACCGTAGCCTATTTACGCTCACGATACCGAAGTATCACTTGCGCGTTGCCACTCTGTGTTCAGAGAGTTATACTGTGTTGGCAGCATAATAGGTCTAATCCCTCGGTTGCCAACACAATATAACAACCCTCCCCCCTCCCCAAGGAGCTCATTACTGGAAACCTTATTCACCAAGTAGGAACAAAACACAAAAAAAAAATGTTATTTGGCTACGGACTTCTATAAGGTGGAGGTCCTGCCCCAGTCGGGCAGCTCCAAATTTGAACGGAGAATCCTTTATGCCCTACCTCTCTTAAATAATACAGTGATTTGTCACATACTTCATACGCTTTATCAAAATTCATCAGTCGTTCATACACGCTCAAAGGTTTCTAGTAAGAGAGGTAATAGAGCGAGCTAGCGATTTACTTTATCTGTATCCCTCGTGAGGGATCAGCTTGATATACCTTACCACGAGCTTCAAATTATGGTGAATGAAAACATTTTGAGTGAACTCGTATACGGTTGAAAGAACTATAGTAATTTATTTCATAAACATTTTAGAACTCCATGAGAGAAAATTAAAAATAATTCGCATCACAAGAATCGCCAGTTTTTCTTTCAGTTCGACCTACCAACAAAGGAAATCACCAACTAGTACCGAATGTAGTTAGTACCAAATGAAAGCCAAAATTCATTAATACTAACATTATTATTGCGTCAATAAAACCCCTGGATTTGTCACCGGCACGTGCACAAACGAGAATAGTCGCTCATTAATTTTGATTGAAACAATTTAAAATCCATCACATCCAGCTATCCGCCGGATGGTAATTGAATTACTCGTATGTGCGTTATAGTACGACGACGTTGAATTAGTTACAGTGTTCTGCAGCCTATTGTTGTAGTCATAAGGTGTATTTTTGACCAATTTTTTTTATATTAAATTCGATTCGAATAAGAATTTATTTGCGGTACCAATAAGTTTTTCTAAACTCGCGTTCAGTTGATGATCCAACCACGAGCTTCATGGTGAAGGAAGCATCGAGAAGTATCCTGATTACTTCTTGGAATTGTCAAGTCCCCGACCACGAGATAGGCAAAGAGCATTCGTTCTCTCTAGACTTACAGATATTTTGCTTCATCTACTTTTGGATTACATCAGTCTTTTCATACATACATATACATATCATCACGCCGAATCCCTAACGGGGTAGGCAGAGAGTATAGAGCGCCAGTTCTCTCTAGACTTACATACCTCTTTCGCTTCGTCCACATTCATCAGTCTCTTCATACATGCTCGTCGGTTTCGAGTAGTCTTGACGTTCCTGTCCTTGAGGTACCTGTAGCAGGTAGTTGGAACGT
>JACCPG010000775.1:0-18310 GCA_016069955.1 Drepana arcuata | reverse complement strand
TCTTTTTAGATCTCAATTCAAATTGTACACTGTTTTTCCATGATACGTGGAGTTAGAAAAAATATATATTATTCACTATTCTGCTAGATGGAAATTTTATCAATCTCACCACATTGAACGAGTCTACAAAAACAGTACGTTTTATTCATTATTCAAGAGCCCGGACACGTGGTACGTGACCGTATTGTTAAGTTGTTCATTCGCCCTCTTATTGCGTGCTGAATTTCGTATTCCATTATTCAGCATCGACTAAAATTAATGTTACCTCTTGAGCGAAAATTCTTATCCTTAATTATTACTACTTGCTGACTTAGCTACTAGGGATCCCCCAGGCATTAATTATTTATGATACGTTAAACGTACTCACGGGGAAAACCGCATTTAAATCCGTTCAGTAGCTTTTCAAGTTATCGCGTTAAAACAAACAGGTGGCGGTGACTTTGCCATCAGGCGGACCACTAACTTGTTGGCCACCTTTTTGCTATAGAAAATAAATATAATTATTTTATCTCTTATCTGTTAAGTTTCAAAAGCCTCTCGTAAACTGACATGAATATATTTTTAATCCTAATGTTGTCTTTCTTTGCGAATCCCGTGCCGTGTTGGCGTCTAATTATAGCAGCTTGGCGTCCGCCAGTGACTTGACTCAATTCCCATTCGCTTGTTGTCCCGTTGACAAACGCTTATTGGCTATATTTATTTTATTTATCGTGCGACTGATTTACAAACATTGGTTTCGGCCGTTGCTCCACAATACTTACGCAACACGCACGCCATGTTTGTGGCAAGCAATGCTTTTTACTTCTTTATCCTTATCTGACGAAAGATTTATATCGTTCAACGAACTCAAACTGTATCCAGAGTGAATTGAGAATAGCAGCGTTGATGTACTTACCCCGAAATTTTATTACCTTTGAGTCATGACAGCTGCGTCTATATGAACAAGAAATAGTGCTGTCTCCGGTCACGATAATATTGATCCAAGCGTGTGTGTTTGAAGAGCACTAACTGCCATAATGACACGAATGATTTGAACACATAACATTTTAATTATATTGTCACGAGCTACGATGAAACAACATAATAATGAATTACTATACTGGAAATGTCTCAATTGCAAAACTACAAACAAAAATTTAAAAACATTACTTGGGTTGGTAACACAGTATTACATGTTCATCATCTTTGTTGATGCCAAAAAATAGGGACCATTTTAAATGCGGATGGTCGTATCTATCTCTCTCTCCCTTTCACTCTCTCTTTCTTTAAATGGAGAACGTATCCATCCATAAATCGAATATATAGGAGTCGTGGTGTGGTGGCTGTTCGTAGTGACTGAAACCTGCATACATTTCAGAAGAAATTCAAAGACTTTGTTGAGCGTGGGAAACAGCGATGCCATCTGCCACGGTGGCACCTAAATATGTCTGCGGTATAAAGAAAGCGTTGTAACTTACACCTCTGCCTACCCCCCTATGAAAATTAGATAGTATAGCGTAAAATATTCTATAACCAACTGTACGGCAGCTAATGTAGCTGCAACCCTCGTAGACAAAATATATAATTTGTCTCTGCTCGACTCCAATCGAGACCACGTCCTCGCTAGCAAAGTGAATAATCACGACCGGTGACCATGTCCGTAGGAGATTGGATAACAAATTTAAACGTACATACGTACGTACTAAATCAATTTGCGACTTGCAATTATATATATTGAAAAACATCCTCTTGTAAATTGGCGAAACATGATTTCGATCGGTCCTCAGTCATACGACACATTTGGTAATTAGCTCGCCGGTTTCGAGAACTCTTTAGTTTATGTTCCCATCCGTTAATTGTGCTCTATTAATTTGATCACGTCCGTCACGTTGGCACCTAAAATACATCTCTGGCGGAAATTGGGCGTGTGGGTACTACCTAAACGCCTCTGCCTCCTCTTCGGGGACCCTGAACCTGATAGCTGAATGCAGGCATTGCGATAATTATTTTACTCATCAAGACTAATTAAGCCGGATGCTCGTTGTTTTGGTCATTCGATTTCAGAAAGTGAATTTTTATTTATTTATGTTTACAGGTGTTCGGCACAGTGGAGTTGCCGGACAAGCCTATCATGTTGCCGCCGTTCGTGGAGGCGACGCACTGTCTGGGCTACCACCTGACTCGCAAGGGAAGGGCGGTAGCTGACCGCGTGGTGTCCGTCCTCGGGTACGCCTGCCCCGACATCACATACAGCCCTAGTTTGTACCCCATCACCGCTGCACTACTGCACTTCATGCCTGGTGAGTCATACTGTAGAATTTCTCCACGTTGTCATATTTATTTTCATTTTTATAATGAAACTAGCTGTATCCGCGACTTCGTCCGTGTGGAATTTAGCAAAAAAAGGTATTGTTAGTTTCTAAAATAAAAGTAGCCTAAGTTACTCCTTTTTACATCAGATACCTGACAGTGAAAGTCCCGCCAGATTCGGTATAGCCGTTTCAGAGATTAGCTGGAACAAACAAACAGACAGACTGACTGGCTACAAAAAATTTAAATATGTTATTTTGGTATATGTCCCTTGTATATACATCCATATGAGCATTTAGTAAAACCCGGTTATTTTAAAATTACAAACTGACACTCATTGTAGTATGTACAAATGTTATTCATTTGTACATACTAGCTGTGTCTCCCGTATATCTCCCGCGTTAAATTATATTATATCATTATAGCGATATATTTTAAGATGGTCACATATCTTAATTGGAACTACAACATCAACTTGTTTGTTTAGCAACTGAATTGGGTCTGGTTAGACAGTGTTACATTTGCTGATAACGAGTACCAACTCTATCGGATAATCTTATCGTGTTATTTCCGTGGCGGTGATATTTGATATTTTAGGATCATAAATATGCCGATATTCGAATAGGATATTAATATCACAAAAAACTATGCTATATCCGTTCAGAAATATAATTGGAAAATGCAATTGATGCTATTTTGCTATATATTTTGCTCGTATCATTCAAACTATGTATCAATACATGTCGAGTCCCTCACGAGATACGTAGAAAGAGGATAGAGTGCCAGTTCTCCATAGACTTAAGTTCGGATCTCTTTCGTTTAGTCTCTTTTTATGTGCTCGTCGGTTTCGAGTACTTTGCGATGAAAGTTTCCATAGACACTATAACTGTATAACTCGCGCTCTAGTCTTTACGCCTACCCTATGAGGTGCACTTCGTAATGACGGAATGTCAAATAAAAACGGGAACGACAAGAGTACTCGAAACCGGCGAGCATGTATGAAGAGACTGATGAATGTAGACGAAGCGAAAGAGGTATGCAAGTCTAGAGAGAAATGACGCTCTTTTCTTTCTACCCTGTTAGGGACTCAGCATTGTGATATGATGATGATGTATAAATACGACCTATTAACGTTGTCTCAGTATAAAATAATTTGTACCATACAAAGAAACGAATCTTGCCTCTATTCAACACCAGTCATCATTTTATTTGCGTCTGCCAATGGATGTTTTGCTTGTCTTTAAATGATTTTATATTAAAAGTGACTTATTTCAGTGATGTCAGGTAACAACCGGTTATATAATGTATGCTCTCAATTCTAGTGCAGAGGCGTCGCAAAATTTACAGTCGCTCTCGCCTTAATACAGTAATGAGTGCGGGGGGCGATAATTGAACTCGGCAATAGGCAAATTGCCGGAGCAGTCTCTCCCGCTTGTACCTCTATTACCACACTTGATCATGAATACCTGTTTTGAACCTTGCATCTACGCCATATGAACTATTATCCACCGGCATTGAGCTGTATCAATCTTATCAGGATCTAAATTGAGCCTTCAGACCGTGTAACAGGGTATGGAATTTGTTAGTCACATATCGGACTAGGTTGATACGATCACACGACAAATAAACGTCGCCGGCACGCCACAGATTTGCATTGCGTCCGCGTCCGTTGTGCTGTCAATTCCATACATCTCACTTCCTCCGTCGCACGTTACATGTAATTGGTTGGAATGCGAACAGATGTGTTTGCGATCAATAGGTTGGATGGTTGTTTTTGTAACAAAACACTCGGATTGTATACCCTGCCCATGCTGTACTTTTTGCGTTTTTAATATGTGACACGAAGTGTGGTTGGTGGCTGTGTGGTTCGAGTCGCCTGCAACGCAAATATTGCAAGTTCTAATTTCAATTACACCAATGAGTTTCTGAACTTATGTACAGTGATTAATCATACCACGATCTTAACGGTGAAGGAAAACATCGAGACGAAATCTACATTCGCTTGAGAAGAAAGACTTATGTATAGTCTACCTTACGATACAGCGTTTGATTCGGCATCTGTCACGTTGGCACTTAAATATATCTCCGGAGAAAAGAGGGCATTACTACACCCCTCCGGGAAGTTGACCCTCTGACCTCCAACCGGGAAGGTGTGAATGCTCATTTATCACGGCACCTAGACAGTGGGATGTTCCAGCAAGTGAGACAATTTGGTTGTCGGATGATTCTACAAGTGGCGACTTCCTCTAACGCCGAGTTTTGTTATTCAACCATCTTAAATTTGTAGTACACGTCCCATAGATAGAAAAAAATTTTGTCTCTCTAACAGATTCGATTGTCTGTTACCTACTATATTGGACACAATAGATCAATTGAAGGCATATTAAAAGAAACAGGTCACCTAAAATAGAATAGCAAATAACAATACACTTCCCGAGGGACCGTCTGTTGTTCAATAATCGTTTCTTTGTTACAATTGTAGGGCACGTTTGTTTTCCCTTGGGGTTCTTTACTCCTCGTGCAGGTTCGCCTGATGGTAAGCCGCCGGTTACCGCCGCCTATGGGTACTTGCCAGAACTCTTTTCACATACATCTCCATGTTTCGGTCCCTAGGGAAAACTTCAACAGGGAGTTCATTCCACAGCTTGAGCGCAGTACGAGATCGGCTTGGTTCCAAGATGGGTTATAGTATAAAACGCATGTAAATCAAATCTTTACCACACTATTATAAAAAATGCGAAAGTATGCGTAGGACGGTTTATTCCAGAAGAAATTAAAAGAGCAGAGAGCATAGCCATGGTCGCCGAGCGGTAAGAGTAGTTGCTTGCGACACAAAGATCGCAAGCTCGAATCCCGACTGTACCAATGAGTTTTTCTGAACTTAAGTAGGTACAGTGATTAGTCGCACCACGAGCTGCATGGTGAAGGAAAACGTCGAGAGGAAACCTGCATACGGCTGAGAAGCAATTCAAATATGGTATAGTCGTGGTTGAGTAACGGCGATGGACTCGCCATCTGCCACGTTGGCACCTAAAATATATCTCGAGCGGCAAGTGGGTGAATGGGTATTACCTACACACCTTTGCCTACCTCTTCGGCGACCCTTGTGGGAAGGCGTGGGGGTAAAGTTACCATTGGAATAAAATGTTACGCGGGTCAAACAGCGGGGCACGGCTAGTACATATATATTTAGCGCTAAAACCCTGCCTGGTTTGAACTAGACATCGGTCAAGAGTTCATCGCGCGTCAACGGCGTCGTTTTATTAGCGTGAAAAAAAAACATTATTTGTAATTTGTTTTAAAGCGTTGACACAAAGCCGCGCGTGTTTTAGTATTTGGCTTGCCGCCAGCGCTCCCGCTCCAGTGTATTGATCTGAAGCCGGCAGATTTGCTCGCTCTGAAATTGAGTTAGTCACGGAAAAAAATATGTAGCGTCCGATCACTTCACTCGCCCTCGACGGGGAGTTCATCCCCATGAACGAAAAGTTGGTTGAAAATGGCTGGCTAAATTGAAAGGCATTTCCTTCCGCGAACGCTCAGGCTGTGGATTGAACTCTCCGTTAAGGTTTCTCCCTGGAGAGTGCCGCATAGTCCTTCAAGGTAACATTCGAGCGATACTGTTGGTGTTGCAAGCGTCTATACGCGACGGTAACCGCATACCATCTGGCAGGTCATATGATTGTGTGCCACTTTAGTGGTATACAAAATATCTTGAACCTTTATTTTCGACGTGTTGAATTATCGACTGCTACGTGATAAGCCCAGATGAATGTAGAAAATGTTTGGGTTTTGTTTACGTGCCTTGATTACATACATACATGTAGAGTGAGTCCCTCACGGGATCAGCAAAGAGAGTAGAACGCCAGTTCTGTTTAGACTTTCATATCTCTTTCGATTCGTCCACATTCATCAGTCTCCTCGTACATGCTCGAGTTTTCAAGTATTCTTGCCGTTCCCATCCTTGAGTGTCCGATCGATTTGATCTAGGGTATTTGTATTTGGTCTTCTGCCTTTTCCACATACTTTCGCCTTTTATATCTTTTCTTCAATCTTTCTTCACTCATCCTTGCATCATCGTCATCATAGGCCTTAATTAATTAAATTCCTCATTAATGGGTTTTAATTATGCCGTTTATTCGGCGTAGGTAATTATTTTTATTGGCGTTTTACCTTTTTCCACTCCTGCGTCACAACGGTCAAAGGGCCGCACAAAAAGTTTGTTACCTATGTGCGTATTGTTTGTTCGGTCTCGGTGCAGTGATGCGAGACACGCCTTCCTCTTCCGCTCTCCTATAACACTAATGCTTCATATCCCCGCGACACTTGAATAATGCGCAATAAACTTTTCCTGTTCTACTACCTACTTACCCAAAAGGAATCATGAACGTATACGTCTGTCTGTGAATGCAAGACAACGCCTTGTTATGTTGCGAATAATATTTGGTTACACAAAACAGCTGTGGTGGCCGAGTGGTTCGAGTAGTTGCCTGCTGTACAAAGATTGCAAGCTCGAATCCCGACTGTGCCAATGACTTTTAAGTACAAGGAATAGTCACAACATAAGATTTACGGTGAAGGGAAGCATCGATAGGAAACCTGCATAAGTTTGAGAAGTAATTCAAAGGCGTATTTACAAGTATAGACGTATAGTCGTGATTGAGTAACACCGTTGGACTCGCCATCTGACACGTTGGCACCTAAAATATTTATCGGGCGGAAAGTGGGTGTATGGGTATTACCTATACACCTCTCCTCCTACTCCTTCGGGGACCCTTGTAAGAAGGCGTGAGAATAAATTATGTAATTTTGTAATTTAATTATTCCGAAGAAAACTCAGTACTCCAAAACGGCGAGCATGTTTGAACAGACTGATGACTGTGGACGAAGCAATATACCTAGGCGTCCAAGCCTGGATAGAACTGGCACTGTACTCTCTCTGCCCACTCTCCTATGGGACTCAGCGTGATATTTATTTATGTAAGTTAAATAAAAACAGCCACAAATTATAAGCAAAATCCAAGGTAGTATTTTTGCCTTGATGTATCAATAGACTTTATATGCGATATAAATTAACTCTACTCTCTCGGCCTACTTCAAAATCTACTACTCTCAACTCTTGCAAAGGTTACAATTTCGTGACTGTTTGTATTTGGGTCGCATAGCCCCGCAGGAAACCGGCCTATTCGTCGCGCAAAGAATACCTTGCTTTATGTTCCCCAATCTCCCTTCAAAGGGTCCCCTAAATTGGTATCAAACATATCGCGTGGTGATAAAACTGTTTCCCCTGAAATTGTTTTCGTGACTGCTCTTGTTAATGGCCATATTCGTATAGTAACCCTTGTTATGACAAAACTTTATTCATAATAAAGTCCGTGAAACATTACCGGTTTATGTCGGCCTACCTTCTATTAATGTGAAGGAAAACATCGAGAGGAATCCTGCATACGTGTCAGAAGAATTTAAAGACGTACTCGGACGTATAGTCGTGCTTGAGAAACGGCGATGGACTCTCCATCTGTCAAGGTAACAACTAAATATATCTTAAGCGAAAGGTGACGTTAATAGAATCCTAGAAAGCTTATTAGTCTGGATATTACTTTAACCGGCACCTTACGTACACTACACGTCTTTGAATTTCTTCTCAAACGTATGCAGAATTCCCTTCGACGTTTTCCTTCACCGTAGACCTCGCGCTAACTTTATAGTGCATAAAAGCCCGAGTCTATCACTCAAAGGCTATATTTCGCTCTATATACGCGTATATTGCAGCATCAGATCTAATCTTAGCGTTATGACATACCAAGGCCGTAACGATTTCCATATGAGTAGAGGTCCGCCGTAGTGTCACGAGTTGAAATGATATCATTCATGTGGCTTTAATAAAACGATATATAGTTATAGTAGATTAATGTCTGCACTTGTTGGTCTGATGGTCAAGCGATTGGCCTGTCTGGGTGTATTATATTATATGTACATATACGCATAGTTCCTCACGGCGGAACGGTCAGAGCACTGTTTAAATATATCCTCAGAACAATAGTATTTTTAAGCCGCTATCTATCTACAGACTCATGCTTAATATACCTACATACATAGACATCATTACACCCTCAAGAGGTACACAGAAAGTGCAGAGCGCCAGTTCTCTCTAAGCTTACGACCTCTTTCGCTTCATTCACATTTATCAGTTGCATAATATGTGTTCGGAACCGTCAATAGTATAATTAGTCGTCTAGTGATTAGAGTGCGAATCTTAAGGTCGGGGGTTCGATTCCCGCTGAGTGCAAATATTTGGAACACTAGTATATGTACCTTAGTTTCGGATGTCCTACGTATTTATGTATATAAATACGTAGAGATGGTTTGGCCATGTCGAGAGAATGAATGAAGAACGATTGGCGAAAAAAGTGTATAAGGCGAGTGTGAATGAAAGTGTTGGAAGGGGTAGACCTAGGCGGACGTTTCTAGACCAAATTAGGGCCGTCTAAGCCGAAGAGCATGTATGAAGAGAATAATGAAAGTGGACGAAGCGAAAGAAGTATGTAAGGATCGTAGCAAGTGGAAAGAAGTGGTGTCTGCCTACCCCTACGGGAAAGAGGCGTGATTATATGTATGTATAAGTAATTATATCGTTGTCTAGTTACCATAACCCAAACTTTGCTTAATTTGGGGCTATGTCAATTTGTATGGAATTGTCCCAAGGTAAAAATATATTTACATTTAGTCATAGGCGTAAGTTGGTCGGCTTTTATTATTAGAATGAAATCTCTGGGGCCAATAACTCCCAGCCAAAATGGTTGCTACAATACATGTTACACACACAATATCTGTGCCAATTAAACAACTATCTGAGATACACGTAATATAATTTGTATTGTAGGCGAAAATCGCTTCAACCTTCACCATTGTGCGAACATTTTATCATATTACGGCATTCTGTGAATGTCCGAAATATCATAAAAAAATTGTAAATACAGATGAGATGCGTTCCCTTCCAGAACTCTTTTGCGTAAAGCAACTAGCGCGTTTCCGTCATTCGCGCTGATTTGATTGAAAAAAATACATGTTACGTAGAACAAAAGAATATCTTCGAAACCGGCAATCATGCATCCCTACTAATATTATAAATGCGAAAGTTACTCTGTCTGTCTGTCTGTTACCTCTCCATGCCGAAACTGAGTAGATTGGTACAGATATAGTCTAGAGCTTCAGGAAGGACATAGGCTACTTTTTAATGCGAAAAAGGGTTGTAAGGGGTTGAAATAGGGGATTAAAGTTTGTATGGAAGTTTCGTCATTTTTGAAGCTAGCTTGAAACTTATATTTTAGAATCTTGATTACATATAAATTAATATTACATTCAAAGTTTGTAAAAATGTTACCCTTAAGGGGGTAAAAAAAATGCTGCTTAATACATATCACTTTTCCGCGCGGACGAAGTCGCGGGCACAGCTAGTTAGGAATAAAGATGTGATAAGGAATGTCCATTAGTCTAGAGAGAGCTGCAGCTCAGCTATTTACCTACCCCATAAGGCACGATATGTATGTACGAGTATGTATTGTGCTAGCGAATCAAATTATATTTAATGCTTCCCATGTTATAAGGTTTGGTTGATAAGGCTCCTTCGAGCTCCTGAGATTTGTAAAGATGTAGTTACTATAATGATACATTCCGCATCTTTTCATTACAGCGCTGAAGTGTGTCGTTTTCATTTGCACACTGAATGCACACACAGGATTTTAATTTTATAAAGAAAATATTGCCTTTGTTACACATAGTATAAGAAATACGAATTTGTTTTTTTAGAAGATATCGTGATAAATGAATCGTGTAACAATTTGACAATCACAAAAACATTTTCTTGTATCGTAAATTACATTAGTTTGTTGACCCCAATTATATAACTGTATTATATCTACTTAACGAAATATGAAAACTCTGCTATCGTCAATTTAAATATATGCTAATACTGTTCATCTAATCTTAACATATGTAAATGCTTCGTTGATTCTATACTCGACAAACACGGCGCCATCTGCTTTCAATAAAGCAATATCTGAAGTTCTAAGGGGTGAAATTCAATATCCGATGTTATCATACGTGTGACGACAGACATAATAGCGTTTACAGTGAGTGTACTTCAGATTTTATAAACCTTCTTGTTGAAATCTAGCTCGAGTAACGGCGATGGACTCGCCATCTGTCACGTTGGCACCTAAAATATGTATGTGGTGCTACTTATCTATCCTCTGCCTACCCCTCCGGAGAACCTTGTGGGAAGGCGTGGGGATACACATTATATCTTTATTTTCCTTACCTTTTTTTACCTTAGTTTATATGTGATAAACACCTCAGCGTATTGGCCGCTAGCGTAATTTTACTAAGTGAATAAAAAAACTCACTTTTTCATTAAATAATCCATTACTATCCCAATCTCTTGATTTCGTATACTTAGCCTAAATAAAAATCAAAGTTAAAGCAATCTATAATTTTGTTCACAAAACATCTTAAAGAACGCTAATGATCTTAACTGTGTTGAATACGTGCCTGAATTCTATAGTCGGTGCGTTCACTCTTCGCTTATCTATCTAGGTCAAGTCTTTTCATACAGCAGAGCAGCCTCCCCACTTGAACTATTTTGTTTCAGTCAGCTGTTTTAAAGTCTTTCTTTAACGGATATAATTCCAAGATAAAATTACGACATGTCTTCAATCATTTGTTCATAACTAGTTCAGTCTTCTCATCGAAGTACAGTTTTGAGTCACCGTCCCTTTTGGATTTGGCTGTTCAATGTTTTATAAAATAGATAAAGTATGAGATTAAAAATAGAACCTGAACCTAGCAGAACATCTTTACGTCTTCTACCCACAAGGATTCTAGGATAAAACACCCCCTCTTCGCTGTATTTTGCTGCCAATGTGACTATGTGTTTCTTCATATTTATTTGAATTTCTTCTTAAATGAATGCAGGTATCCTCCCGAAATCTCTTTCCCCGTAAAGTTCGTTACTGTGGTTAATGTACTTGAGGTAAGAAACACTTATTGCTTCAGTCGGAATCGGATCTTACACCTTTTGCGTTTTAGACGACTAGTCCAGCCACTCTGCCACCTAACAGGACTAACCGAAATACTACTAAACAACTAGAATTAATGTAGAAGAATTTAAAACAATTTAATCTTCCGCCTTTACGCGTTCACTTTCTTAGTATGGAATATCTACGTTCCCCATAGGATTGATCATGGCGGAGTGTTTCACCAAGTGAAGTGCTTTTACTCTACACTAGGCGCATTGTTACAAGTATGTAGGTCACCATTCATGACCTCTGGCGGCCCTGCCATTGTGTATCCGCTAAGGGATTTTTCTTTTGAAAAGTTACTGTTTGAGTCATCTTGTTGTTATCTAAATACTTTCCTGGAACTAGTGCCTTAAGTTAGTTTTGTCACATTCAAGTTGCTTTCTCTGTCTTAACTCGATCATTGATAGCCATTCTTTTGTTTAATATAAATTAAAAAATATCCTATCTTTAATTCCATATTCATATCATCACGCCCTCTTGGGATATAGAGTGTACAGCGCCAGACTTGTTAAATCTTGCCGAATAAAATGTTTGCAATCAACCCGGCACCTCTGACGGATCCTGCTTCTCTGTATAAAGCCATTTCTTGTGTAGATCTGGAATCCTTACTCATCTTTGAACAAAACGCTGCCTAGAGAAACAGTGCCTGGCACTGGCTTGTAAGGTGAAGGTGCTCCTTCGTGCAATTCCAATTTTTTTCTGACCCATGTACCTATTTTTAATGATCCGCATTAAATGACGGACTGAAGAACATCCCAAAATAATGGCGTAATAATATCGGTTCACATCTCGTATAGGATAAATAATAATATATAATAATAATATATTTATATTATTATTTATCTCGTATAGGCGAATATATACCCATAGTCACGCGGCGGTGGAACATCAAAGTTATAGATTTAACGATCATCGTCTGCAACCACGAATTGTAGCCATGTTTACCGTTTGTATAAACCGCGCAAATAAACTTTCAATATACTCGTGTTGATTATATATTAAATTTGACTCCTATACGCGAATAGAAGGCGAGTCGGCGACTGATAATCAAGTTGCCAGATGAATTTTATTGCGCTTTTGAAAATGAATTAATTTATTTCTGGCTTTTGAAACGAAAACTAATTTGATTTACTTCCATTCCGACCAACGGGTATCTTTGTACTATTTATTGTTATAAGCTTTTATACTAGCTCTACATAAGATTGCGAAGCGTCCGGTGGAAAGCAGTCATTATAGAGAATGTGGCGAGAAATGATACAACATAGAAAGTGTGGTATAGGCTATATTTTCCAGCATCATTGTATTAACAGACTATAGATAGTGCCATCCACGAAGACTAGCCCCATTATTCTTCCTTATAGTCTTAGAGTGTAAGTGTGCGACCTTCCACTAATGTTGAGTATTATCGGTACACACTGATTACCTATCAGTGCACACGCACACTACCATTAATAGACTCGGGTCATACTCCCGCTTCCCGCGACCCCCTCGACTAGAAATTGGTGGGACGCGTTTTCGTGGACGGCACTATCTGTACCAATGCCCCGGGAATTTCATTCACTACCTATACAGGAACGTTTAAAAAGAAACAAGAGAACATAAAAAGGAACAAACTCTCACATTTGTAATATTCAGTAGAATTAGGATCGGTGAGGTAAAATATTATTAGTATTTGCGGAACCTTTGAGTGAGTGCGGTCAAAATAGTCCAGCCCAGCTCCTTGGCGAATCACCTTCGTTCTATGTCGAGGCCTAAGCTCCACTGAGATGCCTTAGCTGTGTTAATCTCTCTAATGTTAAGTTAAGTAGCAAAAGTTCCCGGAACTCAATCTACGAGAGTCAAAAAGTGGAGAGCAATTAAAAAATATATTAGGCCATTTTGGTTGAGAGCCAATGAGATTGAAGACTCACTCAGAACGCATTTTTTTTTTTAATTTGGTGCACTTATATTCTGTATTTATTTTTGTCTGTGTATGTTAATCACGCTTGCCCTAGATTGGACGTGAATCGCAGATATACACAACATTAGTTGCACATTGCAATAGTTCATGGGTGGTTGGCCTCTACTCAACACATTCGACCGGCAATAGTGCAAGGACTTTTATTTCTAATGTCGTTTCTTTATTATTGATATTGTCAGTCGTATGAATTGTGTCAACGATTTTTATTTCTCAACAAACGATGAATTATATTACCTTCCTATCTATCTAACTTAGAGGGAAGATGAAGTAGCGACAAGGTAATTGGTTTGTCGTATGGTAATTGTTATGCCCCAGAAGGTATTATTATAATAATAATATATCCTCACGCCTTCCCACAAGGGTCCCCGAAGGGGTAGGCAGAGGTGTATGTGTAATTTTTATTATTATTCTTTATTTGAAATACATCTTATAGATTACATTTTTAAATATATAAAAAAATTATTTTGGATTTTGTTGAATTGGATTAGGGTCTAAGGTACCGGTGGTTAGGGTCCCAGAGAAAGAAATCTCCTCACAATACGTGCCGTCTCGAGCAGTACTTATTATTATTATTATTAATACCCACACACCCACTAGGTATTATTCTAATGTTATAAAGGGGCTAAGTCAGTTTGTTTGTTTTAATGCGCTGATCTCTGAAATATTACTAAGCCGATGATGTTCACTACTCTCTCTGCTTACCCCGTGAGGGGTAAGCAGAGAGAGTAGTGAGTAGAGTAGTAGAGTAGCCTAGTGAGTAGAGTAGTAGAGTAGCCTTCCAAGCCGAGTGCTTGGAAGGCTATCATCTTGTGGCTATTGTCGCTTTTTTTTTATTTGGTAATTAGGTTTGTGTATTCAGTTGTTTTGGCAATAAAACATGTAAATTTTATGCCAGCAATGTTCTTTATTGTTGTTCGTCTAAACTTTCATGTCAAATTACTTTCATTACCGGTTTACTTGATATTCGGCCCCTTTTCCTTCTAGTTGAATAGATAATAATCTTTTCCTCGTATCATAAATCTCTCAAATTAAGTTCCAGATAACACTTATTGCCGACCTTTTGAGAAATCTTGCGTGATGTCGTCGTGAATCTTTATCCTTATAGGAAATGTTCTATGTGTCTTCAGGTAACGAGAATGGTTTAGATTCACAATTGGTCCCGATAGGTGGCGCTGCGATAGTGTATCAGGACATTAATTTTTTTCACCCAAGCGAAGCCTGGCGGGACAGCTAGTATTTAGGTATTTTTTTAGATTACCTTAAATGCCAATTCCCATTTGGAGTCTCCAAAAACGAGTCCTGTAAAATGTTCATACACTAGTACATTCGGTATTGCAAATTTCCTAGAGGCGCTTACATATTTCATGTAAATCCCATAATTAACTCATCTATACTCTATGTTAATGGAACGTGCTTCCAATTAAATCAGGAAGTAGGGCAGCCTAAACAGGATTCGCCAGGTAATTAACAAATCCAACTAACACGCAATCATCTCTATGTGGGCTAAACTAAATATCACCACGAATCTCGACGATACACTTAAAATAAGGTCCTCGCTTCTCAGCCGTTCTGAGTGTGTACTAGCTTGCAGTATGGCAATCTTACTTTTATATCAATTAAGGCTAGAGAACCTGCAATGTTAAAATTGTTGTTAAAAAGTTCGAATCCCGACGATGTCATACCTATAAGGTATCCTTTTAATTTTAGACCAGTGATTTATTATATAACGAGCTTTATCGCACGGAAACCTGCATTAGTTTCCTAAGAATTTTAGACACTTATGCTATAGATAGATTCCGATGCTCCTATCTAAATGTAATCAGGACATTCATGACTAATCACGCCGTCCCTAACGGGGTAGGTAGAGAGTATGGAGCGCCAGTTCTCTCTAGACTTACATACCTCTTTCGCTTCGTCCACTTTCAACAGTCTCTTCACACATGCTCGGCCGGTTTTGAGTACTCTTGACGTTCCCGTCCTTAAGCGTCCGATCGATTTGATCTAGGTAACTGGAACGTGGTCTTCCTCTGCCTCTTCTTGCCCACACTTTCGCTTTGTATATCTGTTTCGTCAATTTTACATTACACAACATTATCAATATTACATTCGGGGTGCCAAAATCAACATTCCATTAATATAACTTGACCTTTTCATCTTTTGTGCTCTTAAAGTACCCCGAGGGTCACGTAGATGAAGAGGCTGCCAGGGCGGGCTGCGCTCACAAATTATCCCGTTTAATCCGACCGACCCGGTTAATTTAAATATCACTCCCAGGCTAAAGCTATAATCCCGGGTTAAATTTCCTCTGGAACCTTTCAAATGCTCGCTTTATTAAAATCCAGTTGTATTTAAAAATAATCATGCTACTAATTGACTTTCTGCGTCTGTCTCATTTTAATTAGTTTTTATTTACATTTAATTAGTTATATTTTGGGCATGGAATTAAATGTCAAAAACAGGCTGTTATTACGCTTGAAATTCTTTTTAGAACAGTATATAGACACTGTATTTAAAAAAAATATGTACTGTAATACGTATCAGCTGATAAGATGCGATTCATCCTACGCATATGCTCGTTTTACTTTATTATGAGTTAGTTCTTCATTCCGATTTACCAATTATACCTACTACAAGCAACTATTAGAGCCGTGGTGGAAAAATTGTTCGATTCGCCTGATCGAACACAAAGATTGCAAGTTCGAAGCCAGACTGTACCAATGAGTTGGGAGATTAGTGACACCACGTGCTTTACGGCGTTTAAGGAAAACGTCCAGAGGAAACATGCATACGTTTGAGATGAAATTCACAGGCGTATGCATAGTCGTGAAATATATCTCTTGCGAAACGTGAGTGCACCCCTTCGGGAACCCTTGTGAAAAGGCGCGATGATGTATGGTTATACAATTCTGCAATAGATATATGGTTAATATTTGCAATCGCATACTTATATCTTTAATCTTTATGTATCCTATAGTGTCATGTAAAAGCAACCGGTGTCAGTGTAAAACATGTTTTATCGGGTGTACTCAAGACTACCAGCGTATTGACGTCAGGCTTATCGACTGCGATAAAAAAACCTTGTGACGTATAATACCGTAACGACAAACTCTATCAAAGTGCTCATACGATTTCATCTTTGATAATATAATGATTCACGTAAAATAGTAAAGCAAATGTAGACTTATAAAATTCATCTGCAAAGTTGAAATTCAAAGTTCGAACGAAGGGCAGTACCAATTCGAAGGAAAACATCGCGGGGAAACACATTTGAGAAGAAATTCAAAGACGTTTGTATACTCACCATCTGTCACGTTGACACTAAAATACATCTCGGTTATATATATTTTTTTTATATACACCTGGTATTGCCAACCAGCACGCGACTCGCCTGATGGTGAGCGGTTACAGCTGCCTATGAAAGTTTGCAATACCAGGGGTCACTTGCGCATTGCCGACCCTGCAAGAATCTTTTCAGGGTTCATTCCACAGTCTGAGCGTTCGCGGAAATAAACTTCTTTGAAACCGCGCAGTTCGAAACCTTTTTAGTAACAAGGTATAGGCATGAATTCTACGTCGATGGCGATAGGTACGGTGGTAAAGGGTAGGCGTAGGCATCATGTCGAATACTTAATAGCTCGAGTAATTATTACACCTCTACCAACCCCTTCGGGAACCCTTGTGGGAATAGCACAAACCACTCGGTATATCAGAATTGCGGTAATCCATCCTCAAATCGCGACATGATATTGTTTTTCCGTTTGTATACAAAGGCTGAGCCATTTATGGAGCTGATGCAGAGATAAATGCCATTTGATTAAATCAGTATTCAAAGTCATGAACGTAATGTTAGCGAATTCATGCCTAATATCACGTAGTCACCGGTCGTGACAACCTTAAGGTGGCTTATTAGTTGCTAGCTACGCTATTTACTCAGCTACCGCTACAAGCAAGGCCTTTTCAAGAACTTTCTGGAAAGTTAGCTATTGGAGGCAGTCCACCAATTTCCAATATTAGATCTCTGTGCTCATCAACGTTCAGTCTAGGGCAAGAAGTTAGTGTTTCACTAGCATATGTTATGTTGAAGGGATAGGCAGAGGTGTATAGGTAATAAATACCCACACACCCACTTTCCGCCAGAGGTATATTAAGTGCCAACGTGACAGATGACGAGTCCATCGCCGTTACTCAAATACGACTATACATACGCCTTTGAATTTCTCCTCAGACGTATGCAGGTTTCCTCTCGATGTTTTCCTTTATCGTAAAGTTCGTGGTGTGACTAATCACTGTACTTAAGTTCAGAAAAACTCATTGGTACAGTCGGGATTCGAACTTGCGATCTTTGTGTCGCAGGCAACTGCTCGAGCCACTCGGTCTCCACGGCATGACATAGCTGTGGGCTAAACCAACGATAAAATTAACCTGGCAGAATTTACGCGCATGCGTGGAAGGACAAATAAAGATCGAAGATAGCGGGATGTACTGGATATGCACTTGAAGGTCCTGAACAATTAATTAGTCGGAAGTGGCGCTCGTTCGCGGGGGTCTGGAAGAGGGGAATTTACTTAGGCTTAGTGGGATAGTAAAGAAAATGTTTATAAAGGGAGGAATTTATTTCTGGACCATCTTTTTATTACGTCTCGCACGTACTTTAAACATTTATCGGGATGGCATAATTGTTTTTATTGAATTGTTGGTTTAGTTAATTGATAACCCAGATTATGTGTTTTAACTACTATGTTATTTGGAGTGTTAGCGATAAAGCATTTTTAATTAAAGAATTATGATGTTATAGTTTTTTATATATGTTCATTCCCAGAGGCATGGGCCTGCTCATCATTAATACAGGCTGTCCTGCAGCCTAGCAATGAGAGCAGTTGCAATTGCACCACCTATCCTTGTAAAAATCAATTACTTTTACAAATAGTTCACTATTTAAGCATAGGTACCTATGTAACCCATTTGGTGAAATAAATTATTATTA
>JACCPG010000774.1:13013-26467 GCA_016069955.1 Drepana arcuata | reverse complement strand
GCAAACTTGGTCAGCTGCAAGCTGTTTCAATCTTAACTTACATGATATTAAGGTCCAGAGCATAAAAGCATTAGTGTTCGAAAAGCAATCCAGCTGGATATCTATCCATCCTCTTTGCTTTATACTTGGCTTTCATCCACTGTAAAATTTGGCGATACTCATTATGTACCTTAAGTTATCCACCTAAGGTGCAAATTCAATTGTCTTTTCGAACTATGCAGGTTCCCCTTGATAGGGTTCAGGGCCATCCGGAGTACCATCCAAGCGTTCAGTGGAGTTGGTCCCGGGCAGTAGGATGTAGCGGGCTTCCCTGTACATAGAGAAATATTCATTTTATTAGAAGTTTTTATATTCCTTTCTTAACGTTTTTTTATTCTAAGACTAGAATAATTATTATCGTAACCTACAGTAAAAAAAATATACTACCAGAGAGGCAAACAAGCATACGGCCCATCCGATGGAAAACGGCTACCGCAGCCTATTTACGCTTACAATAAGGCAGCATCAAAATACAAACAATTGTGTTATTTGGCTACGGACTTCTACTAAATTCGAACGGGAAACCCGTTAAGCCCTCTATGGTCTAAACGCCATTTTAAATCTAGAACCCACGCAGTACACAATTGCGCCCTACAGAGGCCACGAATGAAATGTCCAAAGATATATTGATAAATCCTAAGTAAAATTAAATTGGATTGTAAATCTTAAGACGTTTAAGATCAGACAACTTGAATATCCAACATGTTAAATGTTTATATATATATATATCTAAGAGAAAGCAGTGTCGTCTTCAGTGACACCATGAAGGTAAGCTTGAGAAGACCACTTTGTGACACTCTTTTGCTACAAGAACATGAGCAGTTTCAATTTTCAATTCTACTAAACAATATTTTTTTACTAACGATACATACGCTCCTGATGATATTAAAAATGTATACATATGTATATAGATAGCCATCCACGAATACACGCCCCACTATTCTTTCTCATAGTTAATAGTGTAAGAGTACAACCTTCCACCATCCCACAAGGGTCCCCGAAGGGGTATGTAGAGGTGTTGTACCCACACCCACTTTCCGCCAGATATATATTTAAGGTGCCAACGTGACACATGGCGAGTCCATCGCCATTACTTAAGCACGACTACCTACACATACGCCTTTGAATTTTTTCTCAAACGTATGCAGGTTTCCTCTCGATGTTTTCCTTCACCGTAAAGCTTGTGGTGTGACTAATCACTGTAATTAAGTACAGAATAACTCATTGGTACATTAAGGTTTCGAACTTGCAACCTTTGCGTTGCAGGCAAACCACTCGGCCACCACGGCTCAATAAATATATTTTCCACGAAACGAGGGTAAAGAAGATACGTAATCTTGAGGAGTACTGGATCGAAGTGGGCTAGGGTATACTCTCAGAAGACCCTAGGTAGAACCACTAGCTTCATAGACACAACAAAATGTGACGTCCTCGTGTCTTATATTTGACCCCAAGCGATCAACATACTAAAACAACTAACCATAATAAATAAATAAATACCTGGGACAATTCCACACAAATTGACCTAGTCCCAAAATAAGCAAAGCTTGTGTTATGGTAACAAGACAACGATATATTTACTTATATAGATAGATATATACATAAATACATAGGTCATCCAAGACTAAGGTACAAATATTCGTGTTCATCACACAAATATCTGCCCTCAGCGGGATTCGAACCCGCGACCTCAAGTTTCGCAGTCAGGAGCTGTAACCACTAGACCAGACGGTCGACCATAGGATACATACATATAATCACGCCAACCCTCATGGTGTTGGCAAATAGAGCGCCAGTTCTCTCAAGAACAGACCTCTTTCGCTTCATAGGTTTTCACCCGTCTCTTCCATACATACATATCATCACGCCGAGTCCCTAAAGGGGTAGGCAGAAAGTATAGAGCGCCAGTTCTCTCTAGACTTACATACCTTTTCGCTTCGTCCCCATTCATCAATCATATGTGCCCGTCGGTTCATATATATACTCTTCCATACATGTTATAAAATTTCTTTGAAACATATGATCGTATGGGAATTTGCTTTTCAATACGAATTCAATCCAATAAATTCGCACGTGTTACTTATTTTTTATATTTCTTTGAAAAAAATTATAGTAAGAGAATTTTCCTTTTAACTAAACTTCTAACGCCATTGAACACATTCCACAGCCAGCTTACATCGTGAGGGAATCGCCATATGATATGTATTTATTATGCATGTATTATCCGTTAGTGTAGTAAACAATTGAACACAAGACAATCAAGAACAAGCAACGCCATCTAGTTCTCTCAAATATAACTATCCTTGACGTGGTCCAGTTACTAGTCACGCCACGCCCACTTGTCAATCTAGTAATATAAAATAGCTAACATTATATGTACTTTAAATAACACTTTAGCTCCGTTGATTCTTTTCCACAATTAGGTTTGCAATAACTTTTTTTTTGTTTTTTTGGTGCATGGCTAGTTTACATCGGCCTTGATAGGTCGCCACCGGATCGTATTTCTTCACCCATGCGAAGCTGGGTCGGGCCACTAGTCTCATTATATATATATATATATATAAACATGAAAATATATTTTAGGTGCCAACGTGACAGACAGCGAGTCCACCGCCGTTGATCAAGCACGACTATAGATAGTGCCGTCCACGAAGACGCGCCCTACTATCCTTCCCGATAGCTTATACTGTAAGTGTGCAACCTTCCACAATTTGGGTACAAACTGATTACCTATGAGTGCACACGAACACTACAATTAAAGGATGTTTGATGTCTGCATGTTTCCTCTGGATGTATAGAGTATTTTATATATTAAATTCAATGCACTGATTTAATTAAAATAAATACTTTGTTGCTAAGCTATATACTTTTCGCAAATAATGTTAAAATAAATAAGACGGATATACTAGAGAGATGAAATAAACACAGCAAACTCAAGATCAATTTATTGTATACCACAAACAATTATCATAAACTACTAAAATTAAAAAAAAACAATGTCAAATAAGAAAACAAATAACAATACAAACGTTCTAGTGTTATCTTATGTCGAACTCTAAACGAAGGACTTTAGAGTTCATTTTGCATTTAGTATATTCGGTAATTTTCTGGGTTGGAAATCAAAACATCAGCGATAAATTCAGACACATTTTAATATAAAATGTGTTGCATCACAGATCATGAAACACAACAGATACAAAATAAATAGAATTCATATACATATATGTAAATATATATATATACAATAATTGCGCAAATCAGTCTGTTCATGGAAATGGACATTGGACGTCAGACAATTTATAACTTAATATTAAACTTAATAGCAATAGATAATTTAAAAGATTTTTAACCACAATACGTAAAAGGTGTTTCAGAATTCCTTGCACCAATAATTCAATAGTTTTAAAAATACGTTTATTGTATACGGGTTGATGCGGCCAGCGTGATGATATGAATGTATATAATCATTTGCATTAAAAAATTGTTTTTAAGCACTTTGGACTTTTTCAACTACATTAACAAAACCCAATTTCAATTTAAATTGAATGATCTATTATTTTACTTCTAACATCAAAAATGCAAGTATATTGAATTAAAGGCAGAAAGGAAGCGCACCAGTCGACACATATGGCACTAAGCTAAAATAAACTCTATGGAGTTGGAACAAAGTTGGAATAGGGTAAGCTAAATAATGAGGCCCGCCGCCACAGATCTCGGAGTTTCCTCACGCTTTGATGTCCAAGTCGTAATTTTTTTCATCTGCGTGCCTAAAAATATAAATAGCAGTTTATAAACCATCACATTCAAATATAAAGATGGTGAACCATTTACTAAAAAAAATAAGATTCAATAGATAGTAAGTTTGTAAATTTGAAGTACTTAAAACTTCAAATTGTATCTCTATTGTAATGTAATAAAACCGAAATTAGAAAACCAGGTTCACCACCTTTAGGGGTAAGAGTAAGAACAAAAAGCTTACGTCTATTGCGTAGTTACGGGTAATGTTAATAAAGCGTCTATTCTATGTTAGCACAGTACATACCAACTGTCGACCAATAAAAAGTAATCACCTCCTTCACTGTCGCTCAAATTTGAACCCTCGTCACTACTGTTTACAATCATAAATTCCTTCCTTCCCTCTCTGAAAATATCAATCACAGAAAAATATCCTTTAACAATCGTTTGTACAAGTGGCGCCATCTTTCGTGCAAGTAGCCAAAGCGTTGTGCCCCGATGAACGATGATCGATGTTAACCTGTTGTTGGAATATTTTTTGTAATTTATGTTTGCCAAATTACAAAGAATATTTCATTTGTGTTAATGTGTACCGTGTGTTTTGTCATTGATTCTTCTTAGCTTTGTCTGATTTCTTATTAAGTTTTCTATATCTCGAGGGAACACTGTAGGTTCTACGTTGAGGCGATATATTCTCCTTAAAATCATCTTCAGAATTTTTCAAACCGTTTTCAGAATAACATCTTCGTTTCTCTTCTCTATTTTTGCTTCAAGTATCGAAATCCTTTGATTTTTGAACTTCTTTGATTTTCAATAAATCATCGTTCGGTCTTCCATAATCCATAACAGCGCCCTCTATGAAGCAGAATTACGAAACTCGTCGTCTTCTTTGATCCATTTGTCTCCTCTTGATTTATTTAGTTTAAAAATAAAAGTGTTAGTGTACAGGACAGTGTGTAGTGGTATTAATGAATAACTGCTTATGTCTATGTTAGTAGCACTCCGGCACCCATAGCAATGAAACATGGACCTTATAATGAAATGGATTCAGTCCATATTTCATCAAAAAAACACACTGTAAGAGCTGTCACGTATAGATATTAAATATGTATTAAAAGTAAAAATATTGAATTGAAATGAGTGAAATGATAGGAAAACCCAAATGTAATAGAATAGCTAAGAAAAATATGAAACTCCAATCGACTTCTTTTGTAAAAGCTGAACTATATAGCTATACCCCAGAATGAATGTGCAACGAAAAGGACAATAATCCAAGGCATGCTTTTTATAAAAAATACAATCTGTCAACATGACAGCTCCCACGAAATTCAAATTTCAAAATCAAAACGTACCTGTAAAACACGTAGTGCTGTAGAATGAAGAATATGTCGAATATGAGGCTGAATAGACCGAGGCCGAACTTGGTGGCGTCACCGAAGAAGGAGATCCAATCGTTGTAGTTGTAGGCGTTCAGCGCCATCTGCAGGATGGACAAGGAACCACCGACGAAGTCGAGGAAGATGTTGCCGATGCTCCAGCCAACCGTGGACTTGCGCTTGTAGTTCATATACGCCTGGAACGAAACCATAGGGTTGAATTAAAGCCGAAGATTGTGTTTTTATATGAATACTAGTGCATACTGTGAATACTGTGCCCACGACCTCGTCCGCGTGGAATTGAACAAAAAATTATAAGCTATCTGCCAGTGAAATTCCCGTCAAAATCCGTCCAGCCGTTTCAAAGATTAGCCGGAACAAACAGACAGACAGACAGAATATTTAAAAGATGTATGTACTGTGTATATATATCCATATGCATTTAGTACAAAAGCTGTTATATCAATATTACAAACAGACACTCCAATTTTATTATATGTATTGAAGATATACTAAGTCGTATGTATGCAGGTAAATTTGAATATGTCCAAATTATCCATACAGTACGTCTACCGTGTATATGGAGAATTTTGTTCAATTTCTGACCTGTGGAACGCTACACTACTCTGTTTGCGCGAAACGAAACTCAAACAACAAGAACTATGCATTGTTCTTAAATAAATAATCGTGTTTGTGATTTCCATAAAAATTTCATGGAGTGATGTGACGTATTAACGACTACTTATAACAAAAGTATTGCATTCGTATTTACCAATTTAGTTACTTTTACGTTCGCTAGAAGGGCTGCCAAAAACTCGAACTAAGACTAGAAATAACCACCATAACTTTTGCCCCCATTATTGGGCACAGTACGACTACCTTAACATGCACTATAGGTCGGTAGCGAGTACCTATCAATCCATTGAGAATTTAGTTCCGATTCTTACCGGTCAGAGCGCTGTACAACTGTGCGTTTTGACATTTGTTTCTTGCAAACTATTACTAAGCATCGATGCAAGACTGGCAGTACATGCGTATACAGACCTGCGGCACGTATTTGATGAGGGTGATGGTGAGCTTGATGTAGCTGCAGTAGTAGAGGAAGTCCAGCCACGCCAGCTGCCCCGCGCCGCCCAGCGCGGCCGTCACCACAGCCACCGCGACCATCACCGCCAGGATGCCGCGCCCGGTCATCGACACGCGTTGCTCTTCCCGCTAGACACATGCGAAAGACTCGATCAAGGCTTACGCTTACGCCTTCGCACAAATATGTAATATGTACATGGGAAGTAGGGATCATTGTTACAGTGGAGCTATGGCGGGGCGATATAGTTTTGCATAGACTCACGTACAAGTAGAAATCATTATTGTTAACTAGATTAAGATACATTGGTGGTCACCACCACTCTCACGGTGTGTTGTGCTACTGTAGTGTGATCAACTCCATCGTAAAAATAACTACTCTTATAATGAGAAGGTATACATGATAGCGGATGTAGAGGGACAGAATTTACATTATGCCAAAGTGCACATACTTTTGCTATATATGCAAGATACGTATTGAGGAGTTTTAGGAAGGAATGCTTGTTCGCCAAACTCTTACCTATTATAAAATATTTTTTAAAGTTCAAATTAAATAGTATGAACAATCTACTTACCTCGTACATAAAGCACTGAGCGATTGTGATGAGGGTAGCGAAGGTTGCGTGCAAGGAGAAGAACACATCGTTCAGCTGTACTGGGTTCAGGCCTCGAGGGTGGCGATTGAAGTATTCCGCCTGGAACGCAAAGTACTCGTTATTTTTTTAATCATTACGCCTTCCTTAGGTGTATCAAAAGGGGAAAGGGCAGAGAACCACACCCAACCCAACAATTATATTTTAGGTGTCAAAGTGACAAAAGCCGTGGCGGCCGAGTGGTTCGAGTCGAGAGATCGCAAATTCGATTCCCGACTGTACCAATGAGTTTTTCTGAACTTATGTACAGTGATTAGTCGAGAGATCGCAAGTTCGATTCCCGACTGTACCAATGAGTTTTTCTGAACTTATGTACAGTGATTAGTCACACTACGAGCTTTACGGTAAAGGAAAACATCGAGAGGAAAGCTCGTATGCAGCTGAGAAGAAATTCAAAGGCGTATGTATAGTCGTGCTTGAATAACGGCGATGGACTCGCCATCAGTCAAGTTGGAACCTAAAATGTATCTGTGGCGGAATTTGGGTGTGTGTACTACCTATACACCTCTGCCTACCCTTCTGGGAAGGCGTGAGGATATATAATAACTGACAAATGTCTAATCCGTCGACGTTTCTCAATCAACTAGTAATAAAACGTCTTTAAATTTATTTTCATTCGCAAAAAGGTTTTCTCACAATGCCATAAACATTTTCCATCGTAAAGCTTACAGCGTAAGAGTGTAAGTTCACAAAAAAATATTTGGATATATATTCGTACGTGCAACCATGAATTTGCAGCTGACTGTTTAAACCTCTCGGCCACCGCGGCTCTACTAAACAGTAGAATGAACGAAATAAAATCCCACCTGTATTTCCTTAGAGAAGTACAAGCCACAGTTGAACAGCGAATACATGGTGAATCCCATGATGTTAAGGGCTAGGAAGTCGAAGTTAAGGCCGACCACGCTCTTCCTCTTGAAGTTGATGTAGATTTGAGGGTAGAACGAGACCGACCAGGCCGCGAAGTAAATCCACCCCATTATGTACGATATTATGTTGATGACGTTTGAATGCATCACTGTTATGCGCAGAAATATTGTGTCCACGCTGAAAATAGATACCGAAAAGGCATTGTATATGAAGTAATTACCAATACATATCTATGATAAAACCTCCTTCATACGTTATAGACATTTTTATACTCGTAAATTTTATCACTACACACATACACACTAGCAAGTATCAAGTTGGCCACGTGTCGTATTAATACGCTGAAATATAAATGAGTCAGACTGATTTTTGCTGCCGAGATGTTGAAAATGCAATTCTCGTAAATATTATCATAACAAAGCAAGTATCAAAATTACTATGCTTATACGTTAATAAGTCATATTGATTAATATTGTCGAGATCTTGACGAAAGCGACATATTCGAGTAGATCTGACACAGACAATTATCACGAAACAATATGATTTTATTTTTTAAATCCATTTTTTTAAATACACTTACTTGATAAAGCCAGACGGCGTGACATTAAACGTAACTTCGGAATGTCCAGGGCTCTTGCCATACGCGCAGATGTCGTACGTGTTCTGTACAGTGGTATTGGGGTCTTCGGAGCCTGGTATATCTATAGTGGCGGGCACGAACTGCACTATATCCGGGTGTTGTATCTGGGATATCATTTGAAGGGTCGTGTTGTACTCGCCGCTGTGGAAAAGGTGTTAAAAGTTTTTCAGTCTCCTGTCCCTAAGGTACCCACATAGGTCGAAACTGCAGTAATTTAAGGTATAATAATTTAAGAGAGGTAGAGCATAACGGGTTTCCCGTTTGAATTCGAAGCTGCCCGACTGGGGCAGGACCTCCACCTTACAGAAGTCCGTAGCCAAATAAGACAATTGATTGTGTTGTGGTCCTAGGCGGTGAATAAGGTTGCCAGTAATGAGCTCCTTGGGGAGGGGGGAGGATTGTTACATTGTGTTGGAAGCAGAGGGATTAAACCCATTATGCTGCCAACACACTTTAACTCTCCGAACACAGAGTAGCAAGGCGCAAGTGATACTTCGGTATAGTGAGCGTAAATAGGCTACGGTAACCGTTTCCCATCAGGTGGTCCGTATGCTTGTTTGCCACTCTTGTTGTATATAAAAAAAAAATTAAGCGAGTTAGTTTACGAAAACTATACAATGATGTCAGTATCTTCTGTTCCCGATGGAGGTGCTTACCACCTCTCGGTAACAATGATGAGACCAAAAGATCTCCAGGCATTAGTTAGGTGCTAAACACAGCTAAGGGTCCCCAACATGGGTTTGTGTAGATAGGACCTCGGCTTAGGAAGTTGCTTATTCGCGAACTAGGGAGTTTTTACTGCTAGTTTTAATAAAACATGCCCCATGGGTTAATACAGCTATATTTTACTATTTCAGTTTAATATTTTTTTCGTTAAAGAGGAGTTTTTGCGTATAAGTATCTCCACAAACTTTCCCATATAATATTAATAAGCTACTTGTATTCGGATTCACGATAACTGCCTCCATCATACAAATCAATACACAGCACCACGTATGTTTTCTAATTAAAAATGTGTCCATTTTAAATAACCAGTAAATATGTCTTAATTAATAAATGTATGTAAAAGAAAGGTACTCACATTTGCACTAGCTTCATGAGGTGTGTTTCATCGACTAACAAGTTGAGATCCGTGGTGTCTAAATACATTTTTTCTATCTGGGAATGTGCACTTGGAACGCCTGAAAATAAAAACCCAAACTTTAACTTAAGTCTTATCCTTGGATCTTAGATTTTCTTGAAATAACGCATGCCATATTAGACAAATGAAATTTGATTGGGATAAGATATATAATTAAAAAAATTGGCAATTAGCATCATTACATTTACAAATGGCGACTCAGCAGAATTTCAATAGATAAGGTGGCTTTGTCATAAATAAGTGACAGACTGACAGACTTTACAACGTGAGGGTAATACTATGATATATAAACTTACCTAAAAGTAACGCAACGAGAGTAAAAACACAATAAACTATCCTATGACTAGTGGCGCACGCCCCGCAACGGGTGAATACTGATTGACCACGGGCCATCTTTCCTGTAGCTGTATCTGGAACAAGACAAACAGATAATTAAACATACATTCGCATTATTAAGAGATATTTAAGAGAGGTAGGACATAACGGGTTTCCCGTTCGAATTTGGAGCTGCCCGTCTGGGGCAGGACCTCCACCTTATAGAAGTCCGTAGTCAAATAACACAATTGATTGTGTTGTGTTCCTACGTGGTGAATAAAGTTTCCATTAATGGAGGAGGATTGTTACATTGTGTTGGAAGCAGAGGGATTAAACCTTATGCTGCCAACACACTATAACTCTCCGAACACAGAGTGGCAACGCGCAAGTGATACTTCGGTATCGTGAGCGTAAATAGGCTACGGTAACCGTTTCCCATCAGTGGGCCGTATGCTTGTTTACCACTCTTGTAGTATAAAAAAAAATATGAAAATAGCAAACATGCACTTGAGATGCGTTTTCTTCGAAAAATGTGCAACTTTATTAGATCGTATATGTAAATATAAAAAAACATGGGTGTAATTGAAATAATATATATAAAAACGTGAACATGGGTGTAATTGTGAAGTAGAAGAAAGACCTGTTGGTTGAACGCTGGTTTGAACATATATAAAGTACGAGCGAAAAAATATTGACGAAACAGATATACAATGCGGATGTGTGTGGAGGTAGAGACAGAGGAAGCCCACTTTCTAACACGTACTCGAAACCGGAGAGCATGTGTGAAGCAAAAGAAAAGTAAGTCTAGAGAGAACTGGCGCCTTAATGTAGGAACAAGATCGAGTGATCAGTTCTGGTCTGCCTAAGGACGCCAGCAGCATCCAATATTATCAAATACCTAACAACACAAACAACTATACCTTTGTACTAAAACTTAATTAATATACAGGTAAACGACGGATTGAAGGTGAAACGTGACCAACTCTAAACAACCTGAGGTCGACCGGCCTAGGCAACTTGTTTACGGTATGTTCATACTAAACCGCTCCGTCAGCGTGATTCCAGCAGCAATCGAGTTACAACTAACGTTTGGTGTACATGAGGGAAACTATGGCGATGCTGCTCTGTATAAACGTACCTTTTGTGCATTATAAAGTTATATGCAGCCTGAATAAGGTATTCGGAAATCAGTTACGTGTTGCAATTCGTTTATATCAGAAACTGTTTGTCACTTTTGAGCGATTGTAAATAATTTATATAAAATATATAATACATAATATATCCTCACCCCTCCCCACAAGGGTCCCCGAAGGGGTAGGCAGAGGTGTATAGGTAATACCCACACACCTACTTTCCAACAGAGGTATATTAGGTGCCATCGTGACAGATGGCGAGTCCATCGCCGTTACTCAAGCACGACTATACATACGCCTTTGAATTTCTTCTCAGACGTATGCAGGTTTTCCTCTCGATGTTTTCCTTCACCGTAAAGCTCGTGGTGTGACTAATCACTGTACTTAAGTTCAGAAAAAACTCATTGGTACAGTCGGGATTCGAACTTGCGACCTTTGCGTCGCAGGCAACTGCTCGAACCACTCGGCCACCACGGCTTATTAAAATAATTTAATTCTGATTAATTCAATATGTAATTTAATTGCTATAAGACTCGATTTACTAAGTGGGATACCTTACCGGTACATTCATATTCATACTAATATTAAAATGTGAAAGTGACTTTGCTTTCAACTTTTCACAACTAAACGGATCGTAATGACATTTGCTATTAAGATATATTTTATCCAGGAGAAAAAGATTGGCTTGATATAATATTGTAAAGGTCTACGGCGATGGACACGCCATCTGTCGCGTTGGCGCCTAAAAATATATCTCTGACGGAAATTGGGAGTATGTGTACTAACTATACACCTCTGCCTACCCCATTGGGGAACCTTGTGGAGAGGCGTGAGGATATTATCATTATAATAAGTTGCTATGGGCAAGTTATATTTTCTCAAGTTAATAATCAGAAAAATATTATTTAAGCTCTTGCTATGAAATAAAGAAATACGGGTTTATCATTAGTGTAAAATCTGTAAAATCTAGTGGAGTAAGTCGCAGGTAACAGTTTGTTAAGTATACAGGCACGTCAAAAACCGAAGTTTAAGAAACAAAATGTTAATCTTCTCATTTATCCTAACGAAATATTCAAGGGTACAGTTAAACTCACATAAATTAATCCAACCGTCAGACAAGTGTTAATCAAATAGACTAACAAATTCAACCAAATAAACGTTGCTGTTAAACTCACTATGAAATAATTGCAACTAACTACATAACGTTAATCTCAGATTAGCTGACAAACGACGAGCCAAATATCTTTGTTATTTAATAATTATAAATTAAAAAACTTCTATGTTTACTAAAAACTAAAAGGATTGCTTACAAACTCGTGAACAAATTTTTTGTACTGCAACTGAAGAATTTTGTGCAATATTTTCCGAGCAATATAAAATAACGATTTACAGACGTAGTTAACTCATTCGACGGTGTTTTTTTATCGGTATATTTTTATGTTGCGTGAACATTTGTAATGGAAACATATAACATTTTCAATGAACAATAAAACGAGTGTTCTGATTGGTCTAAACGGAACTCGTGTCCAGGAGAATTTTCTTCACTTCAAAAGTGTTATAAACATAATATATATATTATCTTAATATATATAAATTAAGTGTCACGTTATTTGTCCGAGATGGGCTCCTAAACTACGGAACCGATTTCAATATAATTTGCACACCGTGTGCAGTTTGATCCAACTTAAAATATAGGATAGCTTTCATCACAATTGGACCCGATAGGTGGCACTGCGATCGTGTTTCAGGAAGTTTAACTTTTTCACCCGGGGGAAGCTGGGCGGGACAGCTAGTATTATATAGAGGCATGTTTCCTCTCTATGTTTTCCTTCGCCTTAAAAGCTCGTGGTGTGACTAATCACTGTGGGTACTTAAGTTCAGAATAACATTCGAGATTCGATCTTGCAATCTTTGTGTCGCAGGCAACTACTCGAACCACTCGGCCACCACATAGACCGGCATCCGATATATTTATACAATAATAATCCCATATAGGTACCTGGTATTAATTAATTGTACTTATGTGAAGGCGGTCCTTACGAGGGAAATCCCTAGTCTTTCTTAATTCTTAGTCAAGGTTTGAAATGCAATTTAATCTCTATATAAAATGTACGCTACAATACAATCAGCATTCTACCACGAGCATCGAGTCGACTACGAAATATTGATAAGATAAAAATCTTAGAGCTGAGAAACTGGATCAGCTAGACGCATGCAGAGTTTACTTACGTGGTCGATAAGACTAAAGTGAAGAGGTTTTAATTAGGTAGCCTTTCAATGTATTGTAGTAATGTACTTCAATTCGTAGTTCTACATGTTTACTACCTAGTTTGTAATTGAACATCGCTGATGGTATACTAGCGGCCCGTCCCGGCTTCGCACGGGTGGACATTTATTTTTTAATTACTTATTTCTTGCAATTAAAATAGATAAAGTAAATCTTTCCTCTTTATAATATTAGTATAGGTT
>JACCPG010000774.1:0-12013 GCA_016069955.1 Drepana arcuata | reverse complement strand
TATAGTGATGGTTACTTTACTGAAAAATACATATACCATGACTTAATAGATTAATAAAATGAGGATAAAATCCATCAATGTACTCAATTTTATCCCCTTCTGTCCTGCCGTTCATGCAAGGTACATGCAAATAAACCTTCTCCCAAAGTTTTGCATTAATAAATAATATTAGTAGGGTAGGGAGACTAACTACCTAAAATCCTAGATAAAATATATATTCAAATAATAATAGGTAAAAGGAACTAGACATAGACAATATTAAGAATAAAGAGAGGATATTTTATGATATAATACTTCTCATCAGAAAAATCGATACACCTCCAAGTGAATAGGTAATACCACCATTCACTATTAAAAGACATTTGACATATATTCCTAAATATACTCATTTTTTCAGATTATTCTTACAAATCATAAACTTGCAAGGTGTTTCGATTTTTCTGATAAGATGTGTAATATATCTATATAAAAATGAATTGGTTCGTTAGTCTCACTAAAACTCGAGAACGGCTGAACGGATTTATCTTATCTTATTCTTGATATGTTCGTGGAGGTCTAGGGAAGGTTTAAAAGGCGAGAAAAAATCGAATAATTTCGAATAAACTTGATAAATCTTAAGTTCGGGGTTTTTTTACAATAATAATTTTACTTTTTTTTATTTTAATTTATTCCATATCTTGACCAGAATTAGTTACAGTACTGATGACAATATTTGTGTCACTTGTTTAATTTGTCTAATTTGTGAATGTGAGAACATTGTAGGCTTTGTAGATTCTTAGATCTTGCTAACATTGTTATAATTATCTTGTTTTATGTATACTTTGTATAGTAAGCAGCGACTATTGTCGGGCCTACGTTGTTCCCCCATACTTGGGTACTATTGCTGTAACGAAAAAATATTATTGTTGTATATGCCTAATGATTTGAAAAGAGTAACCATGGAGTTTCTTGCCGGTTCTTCTCCATGGAAGCGACCAACCCGAACCGTGCTTCTTTTTCGACGTTTTATAAGTGCCCACCTGGGCCTATGTGAAATAAAAAGATTTTGATTTTGATTTTTTGTCACAAATTAAGTTTCTGAACACACCATAATATTTGACATTAGATTTGACAACCATCTATTATGTCATTCATTCTGTCGCACTTCAGAACACGGAGATTTGTGGCAAAAAAATAATTTGTCGAAAATAATAATAAAACTTCATGCTTCATTAAAAAAATGCTTTTTTATTGAATACGTTTTGTTTGTTTTGAAATTAATTTATACAAAAATTTATTTATCGATTGAGGCAGTACGAAGTCTGCCGGGTCAGCTAGTTATTTAATATATAGGAGAGTATATTCAGTGTATAAGTAAACTACCTAACTATTTACTTGCGCTCAATAACCATATGTTAGGCTTTATATTGAAATCCTATTGTGTGTGCTTACGTAAACTATTCAATAAGCGAACAATACATACTGAACTTTTATGGTCCGGTATAAAGTGAGTGTCATAAAAAATATATTTTATTAGTAACAGTAGTGATATAGAGTTAATTATTTACTCCAATTGGGATATTACCCCGCGGTTCCCGACGCCTATAGTCTTGCAATACCAGTGTAGCGAGTGCGCGTTGCTGATCCTACAATAATCTTTCATGAAGTACTCCATGTACTCTAGGACCTCTCGTTTAGTTTCTCGTGACATGTTTTTCTAAACGTTATTTATACATACATACGCCATACCACGCCGAGTCCCTAACGGGGTAGGCAGTACATACCTATTTCACTTCGTCCGGTGCGTTGCCGGTATCGAGTACTCTTGAGGTTCCCGTCCTTGAGTGTTGAATAGTAGTAACATATTTACGTTAGCCAAAGTCAACAAAAAATGTTGACGTTCAAGATTTAATTGGGAGGCCGAGTTAAAATACGTTCAGTTTAGCTTGAGTTATAGCTACGTACGCCATAGCATAGCTGGATTAGTCACAAAACGAGATTTATGGTGAAGGAAAATATCGAGAGGAAATTTTCGTACGTTTGAGAAGAAATTTAAAGATGTAGAATGTTGTACCATATGTTGTTGTATCATAGTTGTACTTGAGAAACAGTGGATGTGTGGGTACTACCAATACATCTCTGCCTACCCCTTCGGGGACCCTTGAGCTTTGTGCTTCGTCTTTCCAAACAGTATGTGCATTCATAGTAGACTTCGACAGTCGAAAATAACGTATTGTCTAACTAGTGGAGTCTAGTAAAATTCGAAATTAAATTTCTTAGATATTCATCACAAGACAAAACCGGCAACTTGGACACACGGACGTTGGACATTGAAAAAAAACATAATAAGATTGTTACAAGCAGTTTGGAACTGCTTGTAAACACTAGTGACAGCTTTACGAAGTAGATTATTTCGAAAAACATTAATTTGGTCAATGCCCCAGTAGGTACTAAGCGCAGAATATACCGAACAGCTGTTTTACAAGTTTCACACATCCTCTGTTTGATACGTTCGTATTACGTTTCAAGGCAGTAAACATTGTTAATTTATATAATATATTATAGAAAATCCGGTAAAAAGAGGTTATAGTCCGATATATTTTGGTACCTCATCCATGTTTTACGATATCATACGCCTTAATATATTTAATTATTCACTCATTCTTCATGTGTGACTACCGAAACACGAGTCCAGATTTAATCCCAGACCAGTACAGTGGTTTATCCCACCACAAACTTTACGATAAAGGAAAACATCGTGAGGAGAAACGATATCAAAAATGTATTAGGCCATGTTTGTACCAAAGACACGCCATCCTTTTTGCGCCTAAATACTTATTGCTCTGTGGCGAAAAAGATCTGGATATAATAAACCACAACTGAAATGATAAATCAAACTGAAATCACAATATGAATGAATTCAGGAAAACAATTTATCAAATTACCCTCACCGTTCCTCTTTACTAATGTGTGTAGCAATTAACCAGTTTTGTTTGTCATTCGCACACATTTATCCTATAAATCTTACGTATTGTTGTAGTTGTATTTCCTACCTTGTTTTATGACAAGTTTTCCTGGACCAACCCAAACATTAACACTATTACACTAACGACAGATATAATAACTGCCCTAGTGTCATAATATTTTTTGATTGTATTTGGGTACAACGCAAAGATTGCCACGAATGCCGACTGTATATATGTACGTTTGAGTTTCTTTCTGAACTTTGTAATTAATCACACCACGAACTCTACTTAAAAACATGTCATAGAAAACTTCAAGAAGAAGCCTGCATACGTTCAAGAAGAAATTCAAAAGCGCATGTATAGCAGTGTTTGAAAACGGCGATTGACGCGCCAGCTATCAGTCCAGCACCTCAGTATATCTCCGGTGGAAAGTGAGTATGTGGGTTCCACGTACAGACCCCTGCTTACCTCATCGTTATGTTTTACTACCGGCTCGTAAAGCCTTATTATACCTACAGGTTTTTAACGTGTGGGGCATTAGCTCATTTGAACCGATTTACACAAAACCTTAAAAATTATACACACCTAAGCCTTCCTCATAAATCACTGTCTATTGGTGAAAACTGCATGAAAATCCGGTCAGTTGTTTAAGATTATCGTGAACAGAAGTGGTGGCGGACTTTGGTTTATAAAATTTTATGAGTGACAAGCCTGTAATTCTTTCTTGCTATAAGCAATTTTTTTTAAATAAGATACTTTCTACCGAGTTCCTTGCTTGTTTTATCCGAAACGGTAGTAAATTGTTCGTTCATACTGCCCTAATGACAGGTAAATATGACGTATGCTTTCTTTTGATAAGGGTTTAGTCATGAACGATAGAACTCTGACAAGTGCTATAGCTTCGTTACGCACTACAGACGTTGTGTACAATTTATGTTTGATAATATTTTTGAAATTCATAACCGAGCATGCATTAATGTTGTGTTGGAATGATCTAGAAACTTGACGATCAAAGTGCTGGTTACAACGAAACATTCTGCGTAATTAAAGCTGTTAGTCTTTTAATAAGAAAAATAAAGATATACAAAGTACAAATATAGATATAGAAGATATAATATAGTAAGAAAAAGATACATTGCAAATATGCATGGAATAAGCAGAATAAAGACCCACCTCATGATTACATCCTACTAATACACTAAATGTGGAAATTTGTGTGGAGGTTTATTTGGCACAAAGATAGATAGACTATTAATAAGTGCATTAACAGTATTATTCAAGAAAAACTGATATTTGTTTTACAAGGGTGAAACCGCGAGTTATAACTAGTATAAAAAAGCCGCTATAGATGATGCAGTGTCGGTGACAGTCAACCACAAAAAACCTGCAGAGTACACTCTCCTCGTAGCATTGGATTGTCAAGATGACAGGTTTAGAATGGTTTAATATACAACCTTAGATCAAATTTTAAATTACGCCTGAATATAGTCACAAGTCTATGTTACTGGAGAAATCTAGCGAGGTACGAGTGAAACCTCTAGTATCATATTAGCTATAAATGAGGGCATTAACGTCTGTTGCACCTGAAATTAATACAGCATGCTATTGATTTCACAAGTGTGTGTAATATTATATTATCGGGTCATGATTTACAAACTACCTATTGAGGCTTCAAGCACGTGTCTCTATCGGTAACGGTCATTTTATAAGTAACTAGCTGTGCCCGCGACTTTCTCTACGTGGAACTTAACAAAAACGATATTTTTTATTTTCTAAAATAAAAGTAGACTAAGTTACTCGGCTATCTGCCAGTGCAAGTCCTGTCAAAATCGGTCCAGCCGTTTCAGAGATTTGCCCAAACAAACAGACAGGCAAACAATATTTTTTTGTATATTCCGTACCGTGTATGTTCCACATGCATTTAGTTAAAAGCGGTTATTTTAATATTACAAACAGACACTCCGATTTTGTTTATTTGTAAACACTAGCGAATAGCCCCGGCGGTTTGGTACACACATTGTTTTGTTACATCTCAATGGGATTGGGCAGCGTTTTCGCTGAAAGCTCACAGATGACTTGACTTATTTCGTTATTATCAACAATTATCATATTACAACCAATTGACACAAATTATAGACCTAAATTGTCCTCATAAATCACTCTGTATATTTATGGAAACAGAATGAAAATTCGAAGCGTAGTTTTTTTTATATTATTTTTTTTAGCTTATCGCGAACAAACAGACTCGGCAGGGAGGTTTGTATTATAATAATGATAATTTTACAATAAGGCAATCTTTAACATACTTTGACAATGAACATTGACAGTAATACCTTGAGCTATTTTTTAATATGCATTTCAATACATGAACAACTGTTGTCATACGTAAGGAAAGATTAAAATGACACCAGCTTTTACTGATAGCCATGAAAAATTCAAAGTCAAATTTTTCGTAATGTACATCAGGTGTTTCGTTCCGGTCGCATGTTTCATAAAGAGTACCTAAGTTTACATTATTCATCGTCAATTTGTTTCTAAATAAGCTTATCGTTGTATATTATAAACAAACATTAAGAAATATATTATTTAAAAGCCGTAGCAGTTACATCTAGGTAGATTGTTCGCTAGTTCAAAGTGTTCAAACCCTCGACTGAACCAACGAGTTTTTTTCTGAAATTAAGTACAGTTATTGATCCCACCATGAGCTTAACGGTGAAGGTAAATATCTTGAGGAAGCTTAAGTTTAAGAATAAATTCAATTCGAGCTTTAAAAACCCCTAGACTCGCCTGTAAAATTTAAGCTATGCCTTTTTAACTGTTACCACTGGGCCTGAAAATATTATGGGATCTATGCGAATTTAATTAGCCTATTTACCATATACCTACTTAATAATATATGGAATACGTAAAGCACGGATTTTCGTGTTTTTCGGATAAATACCTGTAACAAACGGGTATCGAACTCTTAAAGCTTTGCACATAAAGGTAATGGTCGGACGCCTTTTAATAACAGAGCCTGGCAGGATTACTTTTTTAGCGTGAAAGAACCGCAAACATCCAAACTTTCACATTAATTTTTAGTTATATTACTAGCGGCAATTGATGCTTTATTAACTACTTTTTAAATATGCTTGAAATGAAAAATACATAACAGGGGTATAAATTATAATAACATTATATTCCACAATATGTCTTGTATTTATTTAATGTTAAAGTACACCTGTTACTACATTGTCAGTCATATTCATTATTACCTGTGGTTATACTTTTACGTGGACAATGTTGTAGAATCCACGACATCTACATAAGTAATTTTTCATGTACACACACATATACATGAAAAATTACTGATAAATAAAAGTAAGTAAGTTCTTTATGCACTTGTGGCATGTTGCATCCGAACATGTGGAATATTACTAGCCTGAAAAAATGATACGCTCCTAAACCATCCGTCCAATCTTGACGAGTATTCTATTAAAAAAAAGATAGGAGGACTCTATAGCAGTAGAAGATCAATTTTTTTTAGTATCTTTTATCCGACCGCAACGAAATTACATTGCAACACATGCCCGGTACCTAAAGCATGCGCTGTTAGTAAGAAATATAAAACAAAAGATGTTTATTACTTAGCAAGTGCGAGTATGAGTATGATGGTAAAAATTCCGTCGGTTCTGTAAAATCCAGATCTATTTAGACATAAAGAGACTGGTCTAGAATGAAGCTCTTAAATAAAATATATGTTGATTCGGGTGCTGAAATTATCATAGACATTTTTATTTCTCAAAAGTTCCGCAAAATTAGAAGAAAAAAATTTCACACTAGCCAGAAAAAAAGTAAAAAGGGAATAAGTCTTAATGGTTTATAATTCCTCGCATGAGATTTAATGTTTTTTTTTTACTTTAGATAAATAAATCAATTAAATATTTACTAAACTAGAGGTGCCTGGCAACATTAAATTTGATTATACAGAGGCAGATGGTCAAAACGACGAAAGGTTAAGATCGCGGGTGAAAAACCTGGCGGCGTGAGGACTCATTTATTCATTATAGATAAGTATCAAATCCTACTATGAGCTATTTCCAAATATTTTGGCATAGGGTTTTATCCTAATTAGGATTTATGTGACAGAGGCTTGAAATTAATGCAGCAATCAATTAGAACCAAAGTTTAAACAACGTAATTTCTTGCATTAGTTGCAAACAAAATTCGCAATCAAATATTCTATAGACGAATAAACAGTCACATTATTCACACATAGGTATATTTTTTCAAAATATCAAGTGTAATGCCAGTACGGTGCTAAGTATAGGATCAAGGTTAATTTAGTTTTTACAGCAATCAGTAAGAAGCAGCGTATTAAAATTCGAAGTTATGATAACCTCAAGAATCTCATTGCAGAGTAAAACGCCGTATGATAAGTATGTGTATCAAAGATTTCTTATTCATTGCGTGTACAAGATAAATCTTAGTCGAAGATAAGATAATGTAATGAGACCTTTTTGGTTTCTATAGCTTTTATACAAGGTGAAAGGGTATAATGAAAAAAAGCTAATAAAAAAAATACATTCTAAGTTGACAACAAATGTCTAGCTTATTTTCTCATAAAAGTATGCTGCAAGGATAAAGTGGTAACATGTGGTACATTGTTTTATTTCATTCTTTTAAAAAGATATCTTAGTAATAGTTTCTAAAAAAATACATAACAATGTTTGGGAATCAGTATACCTACTCCCTTTACCTTCCCTTTGCCTTCCCACAAGGGTCGGGACTTGACCACAAGGGTCCCACAAAGGTAGGCAGAGATGTATAGGTAAACACATTTTATGTGCCAATTTTTTTTCTTGCAAATGCGTGCCTTTTAAGCGCATCTATTCACACGTTTTATGTTACTAAAACGTATTAATTACTAAATGTCCCGATCATAAAATACAACTTAAAGTACACCATGTGTTGTTACAAGATTTAATTTGACTACAAATTTGTATGTGTAGCTATTTTTTTTATTTTCTTATTAATATCTAGGTATAATTATTGAGAGACTATATTTTTCGTATAATACTATCTATAGGTCTATAATAAGCAATCAGCATAATTTCTATTATTTTATAAATTTCGGATGAAATATATTTTTTTGTCAAAATTACTTAATGTATGAAAATTATAACAAAATGTGCTTTTATTCATTCCATTTTGTGTAGAATTGAGGAGTTTTAAAATGGAATTTAATTAAAGCAGACCAGCAGTTAAGTTTGCACTGAAACGGAACAGTTAAACTCCGCCAATTAATGTGGAAGAACTGGTTTATTTTGTAGCTTGTCATAGAAAAAAAAGTTACATACCGAATCTTAAATAAAGTATCAACAGGAGCACTGGCACAATACACTGCACAGATTACAAATATAAAAACTTCAAGAACAAGGTATATTCAAAGTTGGCGGCAAACATTCGATTTTCGAACGTTTTAAAAAACTAGCGGAGCGTGCGACCGCTATGAGAGTGCGCCGAGGAATGATAACACGGTGGCTTCTCGTGGAACGTAAATTATATCAATGGCAGTCAAGTGTCGAGTGGTTTGGTTTCAAGCAGGTGTTTAGTCATGCAGTTAGAGACAAATTAAATGCCATTAAGTAAAACAATGACGACGTAACGTCAAATAATAATCTATCATTAATTTTATTAAAAATATAGTATAATAGATAGAAATAGTTTTTTAAAAATATTGAAATATCGACCAAACGCGAAATGTGAGATATTATATATAAAATATTTTCTTAATGCCTTTATCAAATTAAATAATTTATTCAGACGAAAAGCCCTAATGAAGTTGGCGTAACACATACGTATTTTTTAACATAGGATTATCGTCGCTTCCGATCATTACCTACTTACATAAGAGTGAGGAACTATTTCGGGTTTTAAGTTATGAATTAACTTTGAATGGACGCATAATTAACATTTCATAAATTAAATTAACTCGTAGGAAACGATATGGATACGGACCGTTTTTAATGTTATTATTAAGAGGCGCGATTAATAAAATTCACGACAAAAAATGACGCCACTCAAGTCTACATACTATAATGACATGGCAATTTTAGATATGAATGCAAATCTGACGCAACACGTCTTGAGGATTACCCAACGCGTTTAAAATTAGAAAAAAGAGCGTTCACTCAGTGCTGAGTCAAAATACAGATAGTTGCCAGAAAATAGACGATACCTAAAAGTACGATAGATTAAAAATCCGACACATAAAATGGGTATTTTTCGTTGCCGTTTTCTCACAAGGTGCTAGTTTTAGAAGAAGCTTTATTTATATAAATGTATCTTCATATAAAATGTCTTATGTACATCTTTTGGTTAAAATTTTTAAAAAGCTTTATTTTTATATTTTAAATTGTGAAATTTTTCAACTTTTGTATTGACATACGACGTCTTTAATACGGCGTTAAGTTATTATTTCAAACCTAACGATTTCTTTGTATCAATAAAATAATCGTAAATAGATATATTTATTCCATATTTTCAACAAACTAAAACTTTCGGCGTCTGAGTTAAAAAGAGCTATGATTTTCCTTCTACTTTGCTACATAGTTTTTCCCATCAGTCATATACTAGAACAAAACAATTCTTAGAGTGATTAATCTATTAAGATTTACCTACTAGTCACAGAAGGCAATTTTAGTCGCATGGGATTCGATGGGAGGAAGATCATTATGGAAATCCTTCCAACACGACACACGACGAGGAAATCCTAATTGTATTTAATTCTAAAATGATTTAATAAACTCAATAGTGCGTGTACATATATGAAAAAGTTTACAAGTATCGATATACGCGCTAACGTCTCAACGAATGACGTCAAAACTCAATTGTATTATTAGTATACATGATCTAGACCAGGTATTCCCAAACAATTCTGGGCAAAGGACTCTTTTCCAAAATAAGCTGATCCCTCAGACTCCCATAGCCAAATAATTTGTGAGTGGCAATGAACTTTTCCACACATATCGACTTGTTGAGATTTTAATGTACTACAATGATACTTACTTCCTAACCAAAATATTTGTCATTCTTATTACAAGTTGGCACACGTAACACAACCAATCTTGAGTTTCAAATAAGAACTGCTGCGGATGAATAGGGAGCGAATTTTAGACCACGTCGACTCCCAATATCTGTTGTCGACTCTTGAGATACCTATATCGACCGATTAACACAAACTATCCCTATATGCCATCTGTCACGTTGGCACTTAAAATGTTTCTCTGGCGGAAAGTGGGTGTGTGGGTACTACCTATACACCTCTGCCTACCCATCGAGGACCCTTGTGAGGAGAAGGGGGAGACGTGAGGATATATTATTTAGGTATACCTATATCCCGTAAAAAAAATCAGCTAAATGTATTGCTGTTATGCCACTATATAAAAGCGAGATGCAGCTCGTGAACAATAATATCATATTAATCATTGATGGTATTGATTCGTAAGAACTGCGAAATGCGAATGAACCTTTTCATTTAAACTTGAAGTCAAATTGTCACTTTCTCCGTGTGATCTCGTTAATTTACGGTGCATGCGTGTGATGCAAAGAGAAACGGTCAACGACGCGCAAATGCATGCAAAATCAAATCACAACGATAAATAGACGGGACGACTTTTGCAAAAACTACCCGATTGGATCAATCAAACCTAGGGTTGCCACTCGTACTTACTTTATAGTAAAGTGTTTGTACGTTATTTCGGGTGATTACATACTCGTACGAATGTCGTCACTAAAAATATTTTGACTACTATTGAAATGAATTGAAATTCTTGTATATTTACAGATAATTTGATTCCTTTAGCTTTAAAAAAGTTTGATTGTAAGCTTTTTCGTAAACAACAAAGATGGACTAGTACAAAGTAAGCCGGCGCTCTTCCTGGCTGTAAAAACAGCAAAAAATACACCTACTGCTTTCTTGACCGGAATTAAAACTTTATTTTGACACTACCTATGTACTTTTTCTTACCGTTGATAACAAAAACATATACATACATATACACATCATCACGCCAAGTCCCTAACGTGATTGTAATGATGAAGAAAGGCATGTTACGTTGGTTTGGACACATAGGAAGGATGAGTGAAGGAAGATTGACGAAACAGATATACAAAGCAAAAGTGTGTGCAAGAAGAGGCAGAGGAAAGCCACGTTCCAACTACCTGGATCAAATAGATCGATAACAAAAACAATATTAATATATCCTCAAGCCTTCCCACATGGTGATAACAAATCCACCTTATTTGCAAAAAAAAAGGTGGCATCCCTAATCATAACACACGTAGCCGTAGAACTATTGTTTCGTGAATAGCGCGAGCAATTTAACGTAGGTATTCATCTAAAGTACTTATTCACAATGCGTGTTCAACGTTTCGTTATCATGACATAGCACTTTACAGCCCACTGTAGGGTATCATCAAACCTCATTCTTTTCTCAATTACAGTGTCTGTTTCCCTATTTGTATGTAGGCATATTTTCAAACGACTTGTATGACTGAATTCGACGTCAATTATTGAATTAATATGGAAACATAACCTTAATTTAGCTTGACACATATCTATCGCAAGTTCGAATCCCGACTGTACCAATGAGTTTTTCTGAACTTAAGTACAGTGATTAGTCACACCACGAGCTGAACGGTGAAGGAAAACATCGTGAGGAAACCTGCATACGTCTGAGAAGAAATTCAAAGGCGTATGTATAGTCGTGCTGGAGTAACGGCGATGGAATCGCCATCTGTCACGTTGGCACCTAATATACCTCTGGCGGAAAGTGGGTGTGTGGGAATTACCTATACACCTCTGCCTACCCCTTCGGGGACCCTGGTGGGAAGGCGTGAGGATATATTATTATTACATATCTATCGTAGGCACACGGCACAAAAACATAATTGAAGCAAAATAATCGGTTCTATTCTATTAGCAGTAACTAAGCAAATATCTGCCATATATTCCAAACTTCCATAGCGGCTAAACATGTATTGATAATGAGTGATTTATAATCATACTATATGTACATGTAAAA
>JACCPG010000773.1:18298-47441 GCA_016069955.1 Drepana arcuata | reverse complement strand
TATGATCTAATACTAGGATTAGATTCAATACATAAATTTGGGTTGACTCATGATGAGAATTTAAATATCCAAATACAAAAAACGGACAGTTTTAGAATAAGTAGTAAAAATATACTTGAAGATAAAGAGATTGAAAATATGGAAATAAATATAGAAGAAAAAGAATATGCAGTAAACTTTAATGAAGGTATAGATACAAACAAATTTAATATAGATACAGAATACTTAGAGAGTGATCAAAGAAAACAAGTAAACATATTATTGGATAACTACACGGGAGTTTTTGCTAAAAATAAATATGATACTGGAAAAGTCAAGAAGTATGAAGCCTGTATAGATTTGCAAGTTGAAAAATACTGTTATAAAAGGCCATATAGATGTTCAGTCCAAGACAAGATAGAGATAGAAAATCAAATCTCACAACTTTTAAAAAATGAATTGATCGAGGAATCTTACAGTCCGTTTGCGGCACCTGTTACCTTAGCTTTTAAAAGGGACGAAGGAAAAAAAAGTAGATTATGCATAGACTTCAGAGATTTAAATAAAATAATTATACCTCAATCACAACCATTTCCTCTCATAGAAGACTTAATAACAAAAACAATAAACTGTAATTATTTTACCACTCTAGATATAAATTCAGCTTTTTGGTCCATCCCTTTAAAAATAACAGACAGATACAAGACTGGTTTTGTAACTCAAGAAAGTCATTACCAATGGACCTGTTTACCATTCGGCCTTAAGACATCACCAGCCATATTTCAACGGATTTTGGGAAATATTATAAGGAAAAATGGTCTGACAGGATTTGCAGTGAACTTCATTGATGATATACTGATCTTCTCTAAGACATTTGATGAACATATCATTCACTTAAAAAAATTGCTGGATGCCATTCAAGAAGAAGGTTTCAGGCTAAAATTAACAAAATGTAAGTTTGCAAGTGATTCTGTTAAGTATTTAGGTCATATATTACAAAAGAATACGATTACACCTCTAAAAGACAATTTGAAATCTATTAAAGATTTCCCTGCTCCTCAAAATAGAAAACAAATACGTCAATTTTTAGGAAAAATCAATTTTTATGGGAAATACATCCCAAATGTCTCAATGGTTCTTGAACCTTTACATAAATTGCTGAGAAAAGATCAAAGATTTAATTGGACAGAACAGTGTGAGGATGCATTCCGGAAAGTTAAAGATTATCTATGCTCCAAACCAATACTAGCAATTTATGATCCACAAGCACCAATATGTATCTATACAGATGCCAGTGCCATGGGAATAGGAGCAGTTTTGAAACAAATTCAACATAATGGCGAAGAAAAACCGGTAGCATATTTCTCTAAGAAAATAAATGAATCACAAAGAAATAAAAAAGCTATATTTTTAGAATGTTTAGCTATAAAAGAGAGTATAAAGTTTTGGCAACATTGGTTGATTGGAAACTATTTTACTATCTATATGGATCACAAACCTCTAGAAAAGTTAAATATAAGAAACAGACCTGATGATGAATTAGGCGATATGTCACATTATCTGTCACAATATAATTGTGAAATAAAGTATTTTCCTGGAAAAAATAATACAGAAGCAGATTGCCTTAGTAGGAACCCAGTATTGGATATTGATGCAAATAATGAAGATAACTTAAGAACGGTAAATATTATTGATATTCATGACATAAAATATGACCAAGCACAAAATTTACAAATTAAGGAACTTGAAAAGAATATTATTTTTGAAGATGGAATTTACTATAAAAAGAGAGGGAAAGATAGGAAAAAAATTGTTCTAAGTGAAAATTATAGTAAAACTATAATAAAAAATACCCATGAAAAATATTGTCATACTGGAATAAATCAAACAGAATCTAAGATAAAGCCATTTTATACTGCACCGAATCTATCAGAAAATATTAAAGATATATGCAAAAACTGTGAGATATGTATAAAAAATAAAACAAGGTTAAATAGAAAATATGGTTTTATGTCGCAATTAGGCCCAGCTAATAAACCCTTTCAAATAATGTCACTGGACACAATAGGCGGATTTGGGGGTCAAAGATCAACGAAAAGATACTTACACCTACTAGTTGACCACTTCACTAGGTACGCATATATCTTATGTTCTAAGAATCAACATGCTCGTGACTTTATCAAACTTATAGGAAAAATTCCTAAAGAAAAAACAATTGACATCTTACTCTCCGATCAATATCCCGCTTTTAATTCGATTGAATTCAAAAATTACCTTAAGAACCGTAATATTCAATTAATACTTACAGCGGTAGACGCACCGTTCTCAAACGGTTTAAACGAAAGGCTAAATCAGACTATTGTGAACAAAATAAGATGCAAAATGAATGAATCAAAAGGAAAAACAAATTGGTCAAAAATAGCAGAAGAATGTAGAAATAGATACAATGAAACAAACCATTCTGTAACAGGATTTTCTCCTAAATATTTGCTATCTGGTGACTCTACAGACTTGTTACCACCTGAATTAAGAGAAAAACAATCATTAACAAAAAATTTGGAGGAAGACAGGAAAATAGCATACCAAAGGTCAATAAAATCGCACGAATACAATAAATCTTTATTTGCCAAGAATAGATTACAACATGAATTTAAAGAAGGAGATAAAGTATTTGTTGACTATGGAAACAAATTAAACAAAAAGAAGATGGATGAAGTTAGAATTGGTCCCTTTGAAATTGAAAAAAAAATATCAGATTCAGTTTTTAAAATAAATACCGGTCGTGGTACAAGATCCATCGGGCTATATCATGTCACAAAGCTCATTCCTATGTTTGTTAATTGTATTTTGTAATTGGTATTTTGTTTAGGGTTCGCAGCTAAATTTTGATCAACTTAAGTTGAAAAAATTTGCACTTCCAAGGGGGGTGATGAAACCTTTGTGCTTACTGACATGACATATTTGAATATGTGTCAGTTCTTCTATTTTAAGACTATTGTGTTTTTTCGTTAGAATATAAATGTTTAATAAAATGTAAAATAGTAATAATTGTAAAGCATGGACATTTAATTGTTGATTTTCTGTTTTAGGTAAGTAAGTAGTTAGTATTCGTTTATATTTGTTATGTTATGTAAGACTTATCTGAAATAAATAATAATTTTCTGTTTTAGGATAAATCACATTGTGTTTTTGCTTAAACATAAAAGATCTTATATATATATATATAATATATTATGATATATTATACCATTCTAAAGCCTGATACTGCCTTTCTATCAAGTGTTTTTACTATTGCCAACAGTAGTGCAGGGCGTTGGTTGTACGAGCAGGAAATAGTGTCGACTTGTCGCACATTGTGGTATTATAAAAACACACCCTATCTACTTGTGTATTGCAGGCGCAAATGGTAGACTAGTGATGTACATTTACTGATATTATAACTGATATAATATATATATACATTTCTACCATTAAATATATATATATATGATTTCTGCGAAAGCCAAGATGAGGAAATTTATAAACATAATTTGAGGACCTTATTATTTTCAAGTTCTATAATATCTGCCACACACATGGTATAAATTGTAAAAAAAAGCATTAGTTAAAAGTAAAATAATTATAATAATAACTAGCTGCCCGGACAGACTTCGTCCAGTCAAAAGTAAATAGTAAAAATGTTATAAATGTAACGTTTTTCCAGTGATCACGTTATTTATACCTCACTCTCTCAACGATAAACGAATAAATATATTTATCAGCTTTATTAGCGCAATCAACTGATTTGTATATCTTAAATTCACCTATTGTCAGAAGAACTATGTTTGGATGTAGCCAGGATGTGGGTGTGTGTAACAGTATCCTGGCGAACCCTAGTTCTGACCATATAAAATATTTATTAAAATTATATATGCGTAGATTTTAAGTACTTTTATATCCAGGTGTCCTCACGGAGTGACATAGTCGCTGTGCGACAAAACTCCTTTAATAAATAGAATTTTCTTTTCTATTCTCAAAATTCACCTATGCCTAATATAATGAATTTTCAAATTTCGAACACATTATTCAAACCTTCCGTGGACCTTAAGGAACATACAATAAAATGAATTAGCCGAATTGGTCCAGTCATTTTTTAGTTATGCACTTACCAACATTTATTTTTATTTATATAGATATATCTTCAAGCCGAAGGGGACCCACATATATACAGCACCCTCATTAAACAGGAACTTTTTTGAAAATAGAACCATATTATATTCGATTTCTAAACTATCAGCCACATTCTTGTATACATTGTTAAAAAAATACCTTTTATTTTAAGTACGAATTTGAACAACTCTAAGCTAAAGGGGACAAGAGGTAATTTTTAAACATTATTTGAAAATAGAACCATACGAAGAATATTGTGCTAACTTTTCTTACTTTAAAAACTCTTTAGGAATTCTCCAGTTTCCAACAGAAGTGCATTAAAATAAGTCGTGTTAAAACTCAAATGATCCACCAATGTGAAATCAATTTGACACGACTCCAGAATTTTTTGTTAGCTTCGATATGGCCGTCACACCGCGTGCATCGTAGATAGATTTTTTTGTAGCCGAGTAAATAGTTCCTTTAAGATTTAAACCTGACACTGATATTATAAAGAGGTTACGTTTGTAAGTTTGTAGGAAATAATGTCTTGAAGTACTTATCCCCGAAGGGAGGCAGAGGTAGTACCCACACACCCACTATCCGCCAGAGATATATTTTAGGTGCTAACGTGACCGATGGCGAGTCCGTCGCCGTAACTCAAGCACGTCTATACACCTTTGAGTTTCTTCTCAAACATATGCAGGCTTCTTCTCGATGTTTTCCTCCACAGTAAGGCTCATGGTGTGACTCATCTATCTAAACGAATCACTTCAGATAAACTCATCTGCAATCTTTGTATTGCAGTCAACTACTCGAACCACCCGGCCACCACGGCTCTCTTGAGAAAACATTGATTTGGATTGATATATATATATATCCTCACGCCTTCCCACAAGGGTCCCCGAAGGGGTAGGCAGAGGTGTATAGGTAATACCCACACACCCACTTTCCGCCAGAGATATATTAGGTGCCAACGTGACAGATGGCGAGTCCATCGCCGTTACTCAAGCACGACTATACACGCCTTTGAATTTCTTCTCAGACGTATGCAGGTTTCCTCTCGATGTTTTCCTTCACCGTAAAGCTCGTGGTGTGACTAATCACTGTACTTAAGTTTAGAAAACTCATTGGTACAGTCGGGATTCGAACTTGCGACCTTTGCGTCGCAGGCAACTGCTCGAACCACTCGGCCACCACGGCTCTTGGATTGATATTTAACTGTTTATTGAGGAAGTCGAAGAAGTATAGACTATATGTCAAAATGCTACCCTAAGGAGCGTACCAACTATCATAGATGTCTTCAAATCACTGTTGGCGCTACTATTATAAAGAGGCAGTTAGTTGTTTGAACGCGCTAATCTCAGGCAATATTTACCTGATTTGTAAAAATGATACATTAGATAGCCTGTGTATTGCGGGAGGCTATAGGCTATATTGTCATGTCATTACCTAAAGGAGGGGAGTAGTCTTCAATCAAGCAGTTAGAGACTGCGGGGTACATCTAGCTTGTATATATATTTATTTCATAGTCGTGGTAGTCAAGTGACTTAAGTAAAAGTCAAGTACAACTTAAGTACAGTAATATGAAAGATAAGTTTATTCGACTGGAAAAGGGTTTTTATGTAGGAACAATCAGTTAATTTTAATTTGTCCACCGAATCTGTTGAATAGAGGCACGATTAACACGCCGATCTGAACTCAATTGCTCCCAGATTCCTATTGCCTTTCTACAAACCTTTTTACAAAGTTCTGGTCTCAACAGAATGTTATCACCAGTCACTGGATACAACTTTCGCTGATTGGATCGGGACAGCTTTCATAAGCTTGGGAACCATATAGACACGTATGTTCTAGGTATATATCTATGTCAAGCTGTGCTGCAGTTTCATCCGCGTAAATGATTTTTTCTAGGAGAGTTTTGTCTGAAATAAATACATACATATCATCACGCCGCGTCCCTAACGTGGTAGTCAGAGAATATAGAGCGCCAGTTACATTACTTACACAACTCTTTCGCTTCGTCCATATTCATCAATCTCTTCATACATGCTGAAATAAATCATATGTATCCAGTTAATTATCTGCCTCTGTGACGTATTTCATCCTACTCCGATCTGTCGCTCTGGCGTGATTGAGTAGCAGTTATCTTGACAAACTTTCGCATATATATATATAATATCCTCACGCCGTCCCATAAGGGTTCCCGAGGCGTAGGCAGAGGAGTATATAGTTAATGCCCACACCACCGCTTTCCGCCAGTACTTATATTCTTACAATACATAATATAAAGATAAGCGAAATACCAGTGACTGACTTATCACGAGAATCTTTTTGCTTTTGATAGCCCGTTAGAAGGCTACAGGCTATAGCTTGTTTAAGTACTATAAGTTATGTTTAAAGAATTTATAATAATAATAATATATCCTCACGCCTTCCCACAAGGGTCCCCGAAGGGGTAGGCAGAGGTGTATAGGTAATACCCACACACCCACTTTCCGCCAGAGGTATATTAGGTGCCAACGTGACAGATGGCGAGTCCATCGCCGTTACTCAAGCACGACTATACATACGCCTTTGAATTTCTTCTCAGACGTATGCAGGTTTCCTCTCGATGTTTTCCTTCACCGTAAAGCTCGTGGTGTGACTAATCACTGTACTTAAGTTTAGAAAAACTCATTGGTACAGTCGGGATTCGAACTTGCGACCTTTGCGTCGCAGGCAACTGCTCGAACCACTCGGCCACCACGGCTCTTGGATTGATATTTAACTGTTTATTGAGGAAGTCTAAGAAGTATAGACTATATGTCAAAATGCTACCCTAAGGAGCGTACCAACTATCATAGATGTCTTCAAATCACTGTTGGCGCTACTATTATAAAGAGGCAGTTAGTTGTTTGAACGCACTAATCTCAGGCAAGATTTACCCGATTTGTAAAAATGATACATTAGATAGCCTGTGTATTGCGGGAGGCTATAGGCTATATTGTCATGTTATTACCTAAAGGAGGGGAGTAGTCATCAATCAAGCAGTTAGAGAGACTGCGGGGTACATCTAGCTTGTATATTTATTTCATAGTCGTGGTAGTCAAGTGACTTAAGTAAAAGTCAAGTAAAACTTAAGTACAGTAATATGAAAGATAAGTTTATTCGACTAGAAAAGGGTTTTTATGTAGGAACAATCAGTTAATTTTAATTTGTCCAACGAATCTGTTGAATAGAGGCACGATTAACACGCCGATCTGAACTCAATTGCTCCCAGATTCCTATTGCCTTTCTACAAACCTTTTTACAAAGTTCTGGTCTCAACAGAATGTTATCACCAGTCACTAGATACAGCTTTCGCTGATTGGATCGGGACAGCTTTCATAAGCTTGGGAACCATATATACACGTATGTTCTAGGTATATATCTATGTCAAGCTGTGCTGCAGTTTCATCCGCGTAAATGATTTTTTCTAGGAGAGTTTTTTCTGAAATAAATACACACATATCATCACGCCGCGTCCCTAACGTGGTAGTCAGAGAATATAGAGCGCCAGTTACATTACTTACACACCTCTTTCGCTTCGTTCATATTCATCAATCTCTTCATACATGCTGAAATAAATCATATGTATTAATCCAGTTAATTATCTGCCTCTGTGACGTATTTCATCCTACTCCGATCTGTCGCTCTGGCGTGATTGAGTAGCAGTTATCTTGACAAACTTTCGCATATATATATATAATATCCTCACGCCGTCCCATAAGGGTTCCCGAGGCGTAGGCAGAGGAGTATATAGTTAATGCCCACACCACCGCTTTCCGCCAGTACTTATATTCTTACAATACATAATATAAGGATAAGCGAAATACCAGTGACTGACTTATCACGAGAATGTTTTTGCTTTTGATAGCCCGTTAGAAGGCTACAGGCTATAGCTTGTTTAAGTACTATGAGTTATGTTAAACGAATTTATTCTCATAAAACATACATATGTATATTTAAAATGAGATGTAATATGTGTTTGTGTTACAAACATAAAAGACATCGCCTCTGACTTAACTTACGTTAACTTTAATTTTACTTTAACTAACTTGAGTTTACTTTTGTACATAGCTATGCTGTCACATTCCTTAACATAGTTTGGTAATTTATTTTACTGTTTACTTGTATATGACTATATGATTTAATTGTGAGTAGTTTGTTTCCATGACGATATGTAAAAAGAGTAAAAGAAAGATAGCAAGACGGCCAAGAGAGAACTAGAGAGCTAGAGAACTTTTCTTACAACTACAAATTTATATATGTATAATGTACACAGAGGATCTCAATTGCGAGATTTAATCTGACGTACAGCGACATCTTGTGTCATAAAAAGTTTATATATATTACACACAAAATGGTCTCATAACATTCAACATATACAGCTACTATAATGTTAATTACATACTATATTGATCATTAACGCAAAAAGCTCTCGAGAAAGTGTGATCAATCATAACTCGGCCACTTAATTGCACAATGTTTACTTACAAAGAGCTATGAGATAGTAACAAGTGGCTTTGATGACTTTAGTACATTCATAAATATCGGGCCAATGAGTCCTTTACAAATAGGCAGGTCGAATAGGGTGCCATGAACCGAAAGACGTCTGTAAGTCTATAGGGATCTGGCGCTCTTTTTCCTCTGCCTACTCCGTGAGGGAAGCGATGTGTTGATATGTACTCATATATATTTAAAAATATTAGTCTGAAATGTACTCAGTTTGTAAGTATGCTTTCGTATAATAATTTTTCGTAAACATTTCGGTCGCAGCATCAGTGACCTGTGTGCTAAGTTGAAAATCATGTTGAGAGGGCTTAAATTATATACGTGTATTTGATTAATGAAAAACTCGCCTCATGTAACTTAATTGTTTTTCGCTAACCAACTACCAAGTGCGATGCAATCAGCCAAAAAAAATCTGCTACAGAATAACCGCAAAAAATGGCAACAATTATAGCACAGCCATATTGTGCAGGCGCACGTGTGCGTGGTACAATTAGGCGGGCGGACCGGATCATTACAGGCATTTTATATAATTACACGGATTGTTGTCAATGCTCTTGTTGTGGTTACGTTCCTGCACGCATTTCGCGGCATTTGGTGTTTGATGAACGAATTAATGACGGCATCATCACGCCGAGTCCCTCACGGGGTATGCAGAGGAGATGCACTAGTAGCTAGTGTAATAATATAACATTACTACATGCCATCGCACAAGGGTCCCAGAAGGGGTGGGCAGAAGTGTGTAGATACTATCCACACACGCCAGATATATGTTTTAGTGCGTCACAAATCGCGAGTCCATCGCCCCGTAACTTAAGCACGACAATATAGTTTCACCACGAGCTTTACAGTGAAGGAAAACATCGAGACGAATCATCACTTCATTCACTATCACTTCGGGGACCCTTGTGGTCGGGGGTAGTCGTGAATATATTAATAACTAGCTGTACCCTGCCATGCTTCGCTGTGGATATGTGACTGATGCAAAATATAGATAAAACAATCCTTGATGCGGATTATATATCATGCTAAAATTTCAGCTCGATCGGTGCAGAACTTTTTGAGTTTTAGAAGCGTACACAAACCAAAATAACATTTATATATATAGAAATATTACAAATGTAGGTTACTGTGAAGACGAAAAACCTAACTCAGATAAGAGATGCTGAATACAATGTGTCGTGTACATACATTGCGTCACACATCTGAAAGCAAACAAAACCTTATTACCACAACATATTTACATAATATGTAGTTTGCTTGTTCCAAAGATAATGTAGTTAAAAGATAATATAATAAGACCTCATTTAGAAGTAAGTAGGTAATCGAACGTTTTAAAAATGTTCAGTGTTATATTAATTTGCAAAAATAAAACGCTAATATTGTCACGAGGTTTACGGTGAAGGAAAATATCTCGTCGTTTCCTGACCAAGTTTATTAAAAGCTTTTTGTGAGCAGGAAATCTTTACCTTTTTACCTTATACTTACTTTCACATGGAATGTTATTACGTAATATTAAAAAGTGCTTCTGATGTCCGTTACGGCTTAAAAACTCCCAATTTTCAACCTTAATACTTGCAGTTAAAGGGCGTGTCAGGAATGTTACTAATTTGGCACAATTATAATAATTGTATTACAGCGTATAATGTTAACTGTTTGTTACAATGTATAATTATGTATTTTGTTTGTTTCAGGTGAGAGATTGTTTCGTAAAAATGCGTTGCGACAGCGCGGAGCAAATAACTTAAGGTAAAGATTGAAAATGACACCTATACACCTCTGCCTACCCCTTCGGGCGACCCTTATAGGAAGGCATAAGGATATATTATTTATGATGAATGTGGACGAAGCGAAAGAGGTATGTATGTTCTCTCAAGACTTATAGAGAGAACTGGCGCTCTATAATCTCGGCCTACCCCGTTAGGGACTCGGCGTGATGGTATGTATATATAAAAGCAATGTGTTATTTGGCTACGGAATGCTATAAGCTATGTTAGATAGCTATTGCTTCTCCGATATGGAGTTGCCTCGTGAAGAGGATGATTAAATGTAATTAATAACATATTTTTTTAATTCATTCTGTTTTTACCAACAAAATATGGATCTATTGATATCTGAAATAAAATATTATTCTTATTATAAGGTGGAGGTCCTGCCCAAGTCGGGCAGCTCCAAATTCTACCTCTCTTAATTAATGTATGTATGTATGTATATATATAAGGCACATAGCATTAAGCGCCCGCAGGACATCGCGTGTGGCCAAGATTGACATCTAAATAAACCGTTCCAAGCATTTGTATTCAGCCCGAGACGTCATTGACTTAATTGTTAGGTTTCTTCATCACCAGTTTGATGACTTAATTTGTTGTTCGAGGCGCTGCGGAGAAAGGAGCTTAACGTGATATAATTACTGCAATTGTAGCCTTTAAGATTTGTATACAGTGTTATTATGAGTAGTAGCTGAGAATCGTGGTTTCCCCGCGTCTTATTTGACTACATGTCAATGATGTATATATATATATATACATGTATATGATTTCTGCTCTGCTCGCTGGCTAGTATATATAAACAAAAGGTTCGCTTAATAAATGGGCTTCCGAAATCTTATGATTAATGTAGTTTTTTTCTAATCGGATGAGTTGTCCCGAGCGCGCCACAAGCAAACTGCGCCTCTTTCAATAACTAAATTAATTAATAGGCATTTGAGTAATAGTGCATTTATAGTGATAAAATTCATAGACAAGACAATATCCATTTGCAAAATATATATCTTTCCACCTTATTTTTTTTACCACTTGGGTGGCAAACAAGCATGCGGTCCGCCTGATGGTAAGCGGTTACCGCTGCCTATGGACGCTTGCAACACAACACCTTCCCACAAGAGTACCCAAAGGGGTAGGCAGAGGTGTGTAGGTCCACACACTTTTTGCCAGAGCTCATCGCTGTCTCTCAAGCACGACGTCTACGTCTTCCTCTCAATGTTTTCCTACACCGTTTAGCTCGTGGTGTGACCGATCACTGTACTTAAGTTTAGTAAAACTCTTGGTATAGTCGGGATCCGAACTTGCAACTTTGTGTGCAAACTATCGACTACTCGAATCGCTCTGCCGCTACGGTTTATTTGTACAACGACACGACAAATCAAACTTCAAAATCATCAGTAGACTAATTAAACGGTATACCAATAACTGTGCATTAACTGTGCTAGTCATTTACACAATAAGGGTGTTAGAAATTATTAAAGATTGCAACCATATGATTTTACACAAGTACTGATAAGCTAATAAATACCTTATAAGATTTTTATATTTAATAAGCACTTCCTAACCTCACATGCTTTGTCATAATTAAACCTAAATAATGCCAACTACAATTATAATAATTATTCTAACGTAATGCATGTCAAGGGCGATGAGTTAATTTACTCCATGCATGACCATAAACAAAATTTAATAGGATAATAACCATAGTGTTCTGACATGGCCGCGCTCGAAACTATTTTTGGCTGGGAAACTGAGGCCTTTGAGTAAGATAACGTCACATTTTTTAGTTACTTTAAAACTGGCTTATTAGTCTACGGCCCACTTGTGGTAAGCAGTTATTGTAGTGTGTGAGCATTCTCTCGAATACCACTCGCTGATGTTCCATGATGAGCCCAGTAGTTGTGTATCAAAAGAAGCGAGCAGTTCCTTACAGAACAGTGTCCTTGTAGTGGCCCTCATATTCTGAAAACATATCTTCAGGAATGCAGTGTCAGTTGGCTGCGATCTCATGAAAAGGTTTAGGTATAGATAGTGCCATTAACGAAGACGCGACGCGACCAACCAATGTCTAGTCCAGGGGGTCGCGGGATTCGGGGGGTGCGTTATGAGTATGAGAGAGCTATGAGTGTGCACTCATAGGTAATCAGTGTGTACCGATAATACTCAAACCTTAGTGTAAGGTTGCGCTATAAACTATAGAGAATAATATTGGGGCACGTCTTTGTAGATGGCAGTAGTTATACTGCCATAGTCGAGATCTCCAAATTCGTTTCATGATACATTCGTCACATTTGAGTACAGCTGTAATCAGCACCTTTTTAATTACCATTAACTGTTACTATACAAACATGAATAATTAAGGTTTATTAATATAAATAATAGTTAATGAGGGAATATTATATGAGGGAATTTAAGAGAGGTAGGGCATAACGGGTTTCCCGTTCGAATTCGGAGCTGCCCGACTGGGGCAGGACCTCCACCTTACAGAAGTCCGTAGCCAAATAACACAATTTTCTGTGTTGTGTTCCTACGCGGTGAATAAGGTTTCCAGTAATGAGGTCCTTGGGGAGGGGGCAGGATTGTTACATTGCGTTGGAAGCAGAGGGATTAAACCCATTATGCTGCCAACACACTACAACCCTCCGAACACAGAGTGGCAACGCGCAAGTGATACTTCGGTATCGTGAGCGTAAATAGGCTACGGTAACCGTTTCCCATCAGGTGGGCCGTATGCTTGTTTGCCACTCTTGTTGTATAAAAAATATTTTAAGAACATACATTAGTGGAACCACTCAGTCTAGAAAGTGGCTAGGCAATCTCATGAGAGCGGCTCTGCGGTTGATGCTTTGCGAATTGTTACCATCAATTATAGGCAATGACGCTTAATTAACAATGGAGCGTTCGTTTGAATGACATTACAAAGAAATATGACAACGATAATGAGGAATTATTAGTGTTTAGACACACCACGAGCTTTACGGTGAAGGAAAACATCGAGAGGAAACCTGCATAAGTTTGAGAAGAAATTCAAAGGCGTGTGTATAGTCGTGCATCAGTACGGCGATGGACTCGCCATCTGTCACGTTGTCACCTAAAACATATTCCTGGCGGAAAGTGTGTGTGTGTGTGAGTACTACCTATATACCTCTGCTTATCCCTTCGGCGACCCTTGAGGGAAAGCGTGAGGATATAATATTATTATAATTATTATATCAGCTACTGACAAATATTTCGTAATACGTTATCGGATAATTGAATCGAAAAAATATTGCACATAACACAGCACTTATCTCACCACGGCACTCATGTCAGAACTAATTCGAGTGTGTGAATGGGATATATTTATTGATGTGGTATATGTCCGTCTCGTTCGCACCCAGTAAGAGTAATGGCTATAACATGATTTATTTTAGAAGAGTGTTGAATTACTCTGTAATTGGCCAAGGCATTTGGTATACATTTTAGGAGTCTATTTACTAGGAGAGAGGGGACTCTTCTAATACAGGTTCTTGGGACTTAAAAGAAGAGATCACAAACCATGTAATATTATTATCTTGTAATTAATTCAATAAAGATCTATTATTATTATTATTATTTAAACATATACGTTGTTAAATACATTTGAAAAATAAAACTGGTTTTCATGAGTTTGACACGAATACTTTTCTTTTGATCTGTTAATTTAAACATGAGCCACTTCAACCATTATGTAACCTGATGCGACTTCCGTTACTCAAGTGCACTTAAGGCTTTTATTTCTGCTTAATCTAAAATAAGGCTTGACTTCGCGCCAACCACAACGATCTACATCTGAATATATTCATTACCCTACTTCATTTCTGTGCAATGGATTTGAACAAATTACGCATATTTATTTGACTTGTCTACACATAAGTATATTCAAATGACGTTATTGACGTAAGGTAAATCCTGTTTCTAGTCAGACCTCTTCTCACTTCGACTCTGTACATCCAGGTCACGAGGATCAAGGGAAAAGCCGAATGCAAGCTATGCAAATATAATAAACCATTCCTCCTCATATTAATTTCTTGCCAAACAACCTGTTAGTATTCAATCGGTCGCGCTTGACTGAAATGGAGACTATTAACACAGATGGTACGTAACTCAACATTGTTTAATTATTGCATTTGTATCAAACAATGCATGTGGGACGCTTTCTTCGCCCATAGCGGAGTACAACTTACCATTTAAGGAATTGCATTCCGTTACATGAATAACGCTTTCAAATTATATAAAATTACAACTAGTAGGTATACATAAATTAGCAATTTTAATTTTGTTTGTTTGAAAGTTTGAAATAAGAATTGCGTCAATAAATTTTTTTAGTGCCTTTCCTTGATATTTGTGTAGGAATCGACGTTAGGGTATCAATATACCTAGAAAATTACTACTTACTCGCTTTTTCTTAAAAAGTGAAATCCATGCACATCATTCCATTGACATATCAAACCTTTGTGAATAGTGTAAAGAAAGTGACCCAGAACCTTACCCTGCGGCACTCCATTGCTTATCTTACACCGTTCATCGTACCCGCACACCCACGACGCCCGAACCTTGATGGTATCTTCTACTATTTAGTAGTACGTACCCTCCGCCTGTTTAGCTTAACTACAATCTTAAGCGTGCTTGATTAGCTCCCATGTTTGGTTCGTCAAACGCGTCCCTGAAATCAGATTGTGCCGTAAAAGGAAATTATGTACAAACAACCAAATCTTGTTCTGTATATAGTGCCTATCTTTTTAAAGAGGTCTCGCGCTGTCTAGTCGAGACCTGTCGTGACAGGTGGGCTTGAACCTACCTCGCTCAGAGAATCAGCATTGCTATCCAGAGTGGCAATGCCACTAGTCTTCTTGGCACGTTGGCTCGGGATACCGATTTGGGACAAATATTTTATCTGTAAGTAGTTAGTTTTTCTGTTCTTTGTAAATATTGTTAATTAATGATTTTATATCAGTCTACAGTAAAGAGAAGATTGCAGATGTAACCCTGATGGCCTAAACCAATGAGGTCATCCTATGAAGACATAATCAAAGAACTACATATACTTACCAGCCCATAAACATTGTCTGTGGGTACCTTCGTGAATACATACAACAATCGTTTTGTTTATTGTATGTTATTGTCACTCACAGAATTCAATAATGAACGTATGTAGGTACATAGTTTTGTTATATACTTATTTATTAGATATATTTTATATCAATATTGATCAAGATTACATTCAAATTTGTATTTTACCCAAGCGCATTTAAGGTCGTTAATTTAAATTACTGTGCTACATACCCTGTGATATTTAAGTAAGTACGTCGAATTGGAAGTTAAAGGTTATGTTAATACAATTGATGCGCACGACTGACATTTCAAAAGTAATGATTGTATAACAGATTATATATAAGTATAGCAACATTAGAATGAAGATAATCAATGTGAGATTTCATAATGTACACGTTTGACACGACACTTTGTTTTTTATTTTGACGTATCATTCATATTTTTGCACCGTGGATACTAGTCCTAGAGTCAATGACAAGTTTTTGATGTAATGCATTATAATACCATGATTTTTCATAATTATTTATTACTGGTGAATGTGGACGAAGCCAAAGAGGTATGCAAGTCTGGAGAGAATTGGCGCTCTATACTCTGCCAACCTCGCTAGGGACTCGGCGTGATGACAAAATGATGATGATTTATTATTAAAGCTGTGATGGTCTGTAATAGTCGTCCTGATACATGTGGAAGAAGCTCTTTATTAAATATTTTCTCTGCCTACCCCGTGTCTCGTGAGTGATGTTGTTATGTGTTTTTCTTCTCACAATCACCTCACCTAAGCGTAAAGCTGAATACACTAACTATAATAAGAACATTAAAGCCCCTTAAACAAGTAACAGCATCCAAAATATAGAACACATGTATATTAAAATGTCAGAAGACTGGTTTGTTCATCCCACGTGGAATATTAATGATGACAACATTGGTAGCAATGTTTTTATGTCTATATAGACAACTAGCTACGCCAGCGGTTTCACCTGCATTCAATTAGATTATCCGTTAACTGTCATGACTATCATGGTAATGCTTAATAAAGGGGCTATATAGAGCAAAAATAATTTTATCATCATCATCATATCATCACGCCGAGTACCTAACGGGGTATGAAGAGAGTATAGAGCGCCAGTTCTCTCTAGACTTACATACCTCTTTCGTTTGTATGCAAAAACAATTTTAAATTTGTATTAATAGGTCCTGAGATAAGCGCCTGAGATAAGCACCTTCAAGCAAAGAAACAAACTGGTTCTTTTTCGAATATTTAAATCTTCTATACGAATGAGACTGAAGTCCTAAGCGGGTGGACCAATTTTGATGATTGTGTGTTCAGGTCGATTCAAGAATGATTTAGACTAACAATCGGAATTGATAGGTGAGGGTGTGGTTGTGTTTAAATATTTTTTTTTACACAAGCCATGCGGGACAGACAGTAATATTATTAGCGCATTGTAACAAACAAACAAACTGTATCTTTATATCATTATAGTAAAGATTTTGGCCGCCTTGTATGTCGTGAACCTTAAATGGGTAGACGTCGCTTCATCCTGGACGATTGAGTGGTTTTTGGACATAGTAATATTTTTTTGGGATTCTTTAAGTGCGTTCTCAAGGACAATATGATGACTCAGTGAACAGTCGCGCCTTATTCGTGGGAAGTAGCATGTTAAGCTAACATAATGGTATAACATTGTATTGATTACTTTATTATTTTATCAGCCCTTTGAGTCCCACGGCTAGGCAAAAGTCTCTTTCCACCCTTCATCGTCCATCTTCCAAGATTGAACGCCTTAGACCAATTCTTAATTTGTAAAATAGTTACAATCCCTGGCGGAAAGTGGGTGTGTGGGTACTACCTACACACCCCTGCCTACCCTTTGGGGACCCTTGTGGGGTATCTTTACATAGTATAAAACGAAGTCGTTACCGCTGTCTTTTCGCTTAGATCTTTGAAACCATTCCAAAAGTCCGCGATGGTATGTATTTTTTTTTATTTATCTCTAAAGGATATCATTTTTATCTTTTACATTATTGTTAGTACATTGCACCCGGGTGGTGAAGTGAGTGAAGCCGGGGCGGGCAGCTAGTATATGTATAAACAATAGCTTCGTTACAGACGGATGCCCACACGGTGTGCGTCATGTTTGATCTTGGATGCAGGTCAAGACCGTTCTAGGCAATTTGTATTCTAATCTGTAATCGATTAGTTTGGAAATGTATTGTAGTTATATTAAAAACGGTGTGAGGAACTGTACATGCTTTCGTATTTTACAGATCAAAATTATATACAAGACAACTTTACTGTCGTAATAAAAATTTTCGTCATGTTTCGTATATCTTCACACCTTTCCATTAGGGTCCCCGAAGAGAAGACAGTATTCTTGCCGGAGCTATTTTAAGTGCCAACGTGATAGATGGCGAGACCATCACCGCCTCTCAAGCACCACTATACCTACACTTGGCTTTAAAATTCGCAAACGTATGCAGGTTTCCTGTCGATACTTTTCGTGAAGCACGTTGTATGATTAATTTAGGTAAGACATATTGGTGCTGGTGGGATTCGAACTTGAAACCTTTTCGTTGCAGACGATTACTCGAACCACTCGGCCAAATGTGTCAAAACATGTCCTTATTCCAACTAACAAACTGGAAATGAAATGAATAAAGTTACGAGCATTTAGTGATTGCATCTCCAGTTGAGTATACTCTCCTAGTAGCTGTCGCACATGGTTTTACTCGCCTTAAATTTTATTTTAGAAAAACCATATACTTTTTGTCCAGGCAATAATCTATCACTGTGCCTTTCTGGTGATTGAGGAACGAACAGCCTAACAAAGTTTCGCATTTATTTATTTCCATTTTCCACCTTTACAGTATCTTAGACCTAATGCGATGAAAATAGTTAATTCTATATATATAAACTTACTAAAAAAGAAACATATCTTTATCAATAGACCAAATTAGGGACGTCTTGAAAAAGGTCAGGTCAAGAGTACCCTAAACCGAAGAGCATGTATGAAGAGAATAATGAAAGTAGACGAAGCGAAAGAAGTATGTAAGGATCGTAGCAAGTGGAAAGAAGTGGTCTCTGCCTACCCCTACGGGAAAGAGGCGTGATTATATGTATGTATGTATGTGTCAATACACAAATATACCATTGTGGCACATGTGAAATCGTTCATATAATATGACTAAGATTTATAAAAGTTAAGCGTTACTACCATTCAGGTATATTATAGATGAGGAAATGACGTGAAAATTCCGACAAACAAACACATTGTCATCGGTAAAGTACAAAAGCATAGTTTTTACTTACAACCGGCCAAGGTTCGCACCGAGGCGAGGCTTCCACGATCTATTGTTGATGCGCTCGTGACCAACGGTGCATGGAGACGAATCCTCGATAGGGCCAGTCGCCGTGTGAATGATTCAATACCCTTTTGCCTACCAAGAGCCTTGTTATTCATATCACGCTTGCCGTAATGAATGCGTAGCTACTGAATATAGTTTTTACTCGAACTTTAACGAACAATTTAAGGTTATTCATATTAAATAATAAAGAACCCTAAATATTAAAGAGCCCTGCAGCAAATGAATACTGTTGGGATGGACGAAGCCTTAGAAGATTTGATATTATCGATACATTTAAAATTAAAAAATAAACAAAATTTATACACTTTAGCTATGTCCCAAAAACCCTATGTCTGCGAAAAAACGTATATGATTACATTATTTTGTAGTGATTTTTTTCATAATACCAAATTGAACTCTATTGAGACGACGGGGCACCTTTATACAAGTTTGATTACATATTAGATTGAGCTGAACGAAACTTATTTGCGAAACATAGGGGTAACGACGTTTTAGTGTCTAAGGCCAAGACCTACATAGCGGTTATTGAGCTCTCATATGACTCCTACATATTGCTACAAAATGTTTGTCAATGTGTATTACAAGACAATATGTTATAAAAACAAAACTGAACATTAGAAATCTTCATGTTATCGTGAGGACTCAAATGGTCCTCAAAAGATATAAAAACACCCTCTTCTCTCTCTCTCTCTCTCTCTCTCTCTCTGCAAACATGACATCGTGACAGATATGACGACCGTAATGGCCGTTTTCCAAGCACGATTACACATACATTCATATATATGTACGTCATTGAATTTCCTCTGAAACATATGTAGGTTTCCTCTCGATGTTCTACTTTATCGTCATGCAAATATATACATTAATTATTAATTAAATTTTATATACATATTCAGTAGGTCTGAGAATCGGCTACTATCTATTGTTCATACCCCTAAGTGATAAGAGTTGTCCAACACTAACATTTTTATTTAATTTTTTTCACCCGACCGAAGCTGGGCGGGACAGCTAGTTATTAATAAATTCAACATTGGATACAGATGAAGACAAAAGAAAATCGCCTGATAAAAATATATGGATAAAAGACACAGGAAAACTCTGGTATGATATGAGGTAAATGATTATGATTATTTTGCACACGCTCCTCGGTTTTTACATAATATGCACATGTTAGGTGCAGTATGTTACAAAAGCCATTCACCTAATTTAACTGGGTTGTACAATTTAGGTGTGGCGCTTTATCAGTTGCAAAACGTGTGTTTTATCATTTTGTAATTTATTAACGCTTGAATGTTTCGTAAAATGTCTCATTTGATACTTTTAAAAGCCGGCTTCAAATACGGAAAACCGATTTCAATATCATTGTGGCAGGCTGACGTGGCGTTATGTAATTCGATGTTTATTTTGTGAATGATTTACGTCTATTGTCATGTTAATCGGCGTTTTACTTTCTTCGGTTGGATTACGTGTCGAGTTGAACTTTACTCGTACTTTAAAACAAGATAATTGAGATACAATTCAAATTTGTCACACCACGAGCTTTACGGTGAAGGAAAACATCGAGAGGAAATATGCATTCGTCTGAAAAGCAATTCAAAGGCGTATGTATAGTCGTGCTTGAACGGCGATGGACTCGCCATCTATCACGTTGGCACCTAATATATCTCTGGCGGAAAGTGGGTGTGTGGGTATTACCTATACACCTCTGCCTATCCCTTCGAGGACCCTTATGGTAAGGTGTGAGGATATATTATATGTATTCAAATTCAAATCATTTATTTCAGTCATGAGTGTTATTATACAAGATAACTTAATAAATAGTGTTAGTAATAAGGCTACCTACATTACAAACGGTATGGATGATAATGTGACCCTGTGACGCATCTGAGGGGAGTCCCACCGATCTGAGATTGATGAAAGTTGCTCGACGTCAAAACTTTAGTCTGGATATCATACTGACACGATCATATTCTTCTACGTGGACGCTTAATATCATATTGGGTGGTCAATGTAGCGCAACTCATTCCTGTAACGTTTTTATATCTGTAATGATATCATTTAGAATTAGTTACGGAGTAATGACCGACGCAGCATTGCACAACGGCGTGGCATAAGGTCAGTCGTCAAGTCGGCGATATTCTGTCTTCAATCGAAGTTTTTTTTTACAATACCAGCTCCATGCGGTTGAAAAATAAACTATATCTGGAAGATGAACCCAGAGCCATCTATTCATAGCCCAATTGTTAAATCTTGACTGTCCAGAGACACATAAAGGTTACATCAAAATCTGTTCAGTTTTTACCACAATAAAAGCTTGCCGCAGGACAAAAAGCTTGGGATATATAGATAGAAACATATAGATAGATACTACATGACATGTCCCTCGCAGGGTAGACAGAGATAGAGAGTGAGAGAGAGTAAAGTGCCAGTTCTCACTAGATTTAAATACCTCTCTACATTCATCATGAGATGAGCATGTAGCTCGTCAGTTACGACTTCGAGAACTCTTGACGTTCCCATCCTTAAGTGTATATATTAATATGTACATAGGTACATCGTTATGTATAGTTTAGCTTGGTTTGAGACTAGGTGTTTGGTGAGGTGTCCCAGGATAATGAAGGAATTTTAAACGCGATGATTTTACAATTTAATATCTTATTGAGATACTCAGTAGCATATTGTTTACCAATTTTGGTACACGATAAAAGGCAATGATTGGCCGATTTGATCTATGGCGGCTAATACAAGAACTTAACGGTTTTTAAGAGAACTTCGTTTAAAATGTTCCATCTAAAAATAGTCAATATTCAAGTCGAAGAGCTTTGCAGACAGAGGTCCAAAGTTTAAAGATATTGTTGATATCACATAAAATGTTATGAAAAAGTTTAAAGAGCTACTGACGCAATATATCGCTGAGTTCTTAATCAAAAATCTCTACAGGTCTCTTGTAATCCGTAATTTTCACTGACAAGTGAACATATTTGAAACAAGTTTAATATTGTTTTAGTGTGTAATAATGTAATATGACAGAAGTAAAAAAACTTCGGAAAGGTATTTATTTTTACTTCATTTGGTGGTAAGTAGTAGGACGCCCTCCGACCAGGTGGGACGACAAACTGTGAAGCACTGCTGGCAGATGCTGGATGCGGCAGGCTGAAGACAGGGTGCGATGGCGCTCATTAGAGGAGGTCTATGTCCAGAAGTGGATGGCTGATGATGATGATGATGATGAATAGGGTCCGGGCCACTATTAATAGATCCTTTGAATTTTTATAGATTCCTAAAACTTGGGATACCTAAAACACACGCTATAATATTTCGGCCCTTAAATATACTTATTTTACATCACACATTATTAGAGTATCCAACAAGAAATAACTCCTAAAAAGTTATGTCACAAAAAAGTTTCTTGTGACTTTTCATTATAGGAAACCAAACATATACCTACACTCTCTTATAAGAATTATTTACTATTGATCTTCACGCTATTCACCACTCACTTGCACCAAAGTAAATAATTAAATATGCATTGTTTAGCTGCAATAGGTACTTGCATTGTCTTCGTGAATATACCATCTTAGTCACCGTATTGACATGTCATCGAGCGAATACCACCTTTGTGTGCGACTGTACACACAGTGTAATCAAAATTTTATTTTCTTCTTAAGCATGATTTATTTATTTATTGTATAAGGTTTACCAACACTTGCTTACATCGATACTACATCTTAAACATCACATAACTTAGAGCTAAATGTAGCAAATAATTACTGGTAAACACCACTTCCACTATTATTTGGAAAGTTCAAGGCACAGTGTAGATAACAAAAGAAAATATATAAAAAACTAAGAAAAAAATAAAAAGTAAAGAGTAATTAAAAACTAAGAAAAAAATATTTTTCCGGAGCTTGCCAGGTTGATCACAATAGATATCAACAAGATCACTATATTCATTTACTGATTTTGATAGTCTAGGAATGGGAGAGTTCGCGCCAAATACAGTTTTGCGAAGAGGAGGGCAAAAAGGCGTATTTCGATGACGAGGGTACCTTGAAGGAACGCGAATTTTGAATTTACTCAATATTTGAGGGCAATCGGCTTTATTATTAAAAAGTTTTGATACAAAAATAAGGTTTGATATGATAAATTATGTTCCATCTGTTTATGTTCTACATTCAAAAGTTCAGGATTTAATTAATTGTATCCGATTCCTCGTCAGTTCGACGTCAACGCTTGGTATAGTTATTTATACCAATTATAAAGAGTTTTCTCTTAAGTCGGAGTAGCTTATCTCAGGAACTGCTAATTCGATTAGTAAAAGTATGTTTGGGGAGTTTATCTCTATGGGTTGGTATACATTAACGAAATTTAACGTCGGTGATCTTTGCTGGTTGAAATAGAGTTCAATACTTAACCCTAATCTAGCATTCTGTGGTTAAACAAAACCGCATGAAATTCAATATTGAAATTTGATGCCTACATAACGGTATGCACTTTTATTTGATAGACAAACACAAATGAATAAACACTTTTGACACATTTCAATATAATATATTGCATTATTTAATAAAAGAAAACAACAAAAAAGGTAATAATTCAATAGGTACTTCGCTCCCTCAGTTAGTAGCATAAAAATGCCTTTAAGCCTTCCGCCAGCCAGCCTGCTATAATAAAAAAAATCTTACAATTAAATAATTTTTTCTAAGGCTAGCGTGTTCAAAACAACATTAAAACTCTACTTTTTAATACATATCTTTATCTTTATATATATTTCTTCTGTACATGTGTATGTCACTAAAGTTCTCCTAAACGGCTGAACCGATTTTAATGAAATTTTCTTCCTATCTTCAGGTGGATTCGAGAGTGGTTTAGATTCACAATTGGACGCGATAGGTGGCGCCACCATCGTATTTTCGGGCGGGATAACTATTATATTTATAAAAATAGTTGTGTGTTTTAATGTAACGTTATGTCCTGAATAACGTAGGTTACCATAGGTGAAATAATTTAAAAATGGTTGAATTATTTTTGAGTTTACCCATGACAAACACAAAAACAATCAAATCTTACATCTTTATAATATTCTGTAAGAAAACGTGACCTCGCAAATACACATTATTGGACAAACTACAAACAATATTCAATGCAGTTTGTGTAACAATTTATTTGCGGTAACATTGTTATTTGCACTTTCCCTACCACCACAAGCGAAACAAGTGAAAAGGCCATTGTTCAACACTATGGTTAACTGTATTGACACTTAGTACTATTCATATGTAACCACTCGTTAAGGTTAAGAAAGAAAGAAAGGAAAAATATTTATCATGAAGGCCTTTATATCCGAGCTATAACAATATCCATTCACGCCTTCCCATAAGATATATTTAAGGGATATATTTAAGGTCCATCGCCGTAACTCAAGCACGACTATACATACGATTTTGAATATCTTCACAAACGTATGCAGATGGCCTCTCGAGATTTTCCTTCGCCGTTAAGCTCGTGGTGTGTCTAATCATTGTTACTACTGCTTAAGTTATTTATATAAGAAATCTACATACATATCATCACGCCGAGTCCCTAACGGGGTAGGTAGAGAGAATAGAGCGCCAGTTCTCTCTAAACTTACATAACCCTTTCGCTTCGTCCACATTCATCAGTCTCTCTCGTCGTCATACATGTCATCGGTTTCGAGTACTCTTGACGTTCCCGTCCGATCGATAATCTTATAATTATTAATTTGATCTTAATTCGTTACGCTTAATTATTTGTAGGGAGTGCATCTCAACACTATTAAATCTTCTTTCATGCTTTCTCTGACATACACTAGATCTCGTGTTAGTTTGAAAATCCTTACAAGATGTCTACTGCCTTTTAATTCCCATCAAAATACGACCTAGATTTCACCCCTTCGAATAAAGCTTCGGAATCTAGGACGCCGACTAATTGAAATAGCACAGAATCGCATTTTAATTAATCAATGCAAGTCGTGATACGTTCATGTAAATACTTTTGAACGTCAAGTTAATTCTTGCGTTCTCGTGATTGAGTGCTGGGACCGTTTACCGATTCGTTATCACCTTGTGGGCCATTGAATCGATGCATTTGTTACGAAGGTTCGATTGTTAAGATAGGATTAGAAAGGCCAAGGTTTAGTTATGACCAATAGAGTACTTACGCCTGGTCGTTCGGCATTATCTTTAATATCTTACATACATACATATCATCACTGCGAGTCCCTAACGAGGTAGGCACAGAGTATAGAGCGCCAGTTATGTAATATCTTAAATTTGATTAAGTGTTAAAAGGTCAGGTCAAGGGTACCCTAAACCGAAGAGCATGTATGAAGAGAATAATGAAAGTGGACGAAGCGAAAAAAGTATGTAAGGATCGTAGCAAGTGGAAAGAAGTGGTCTCTGCCTACCCATACGGGAATGAGGATATGTATGTATGTATGTTAAAAGATACTCCGCGATTTAGACTTTCATGTATGTACACAAGACGTAGGTACCGTTTGGCATTTTATGCTTTACATGCATGAATGTGTGGTACCTAAAAATTTATAGCAAAACTTCAATAAGACCAAAGTACACTAGCCCGTTCAAATTCAGCCAAATTTGGCTGGAGAGCGGACCTTTCCTTCGGTGAACGAAAATCTGGAATACATTGACAGTAAGCAAACACATACCGGTCCTTTTTGTCGAGTTATGGTGGAACATATTCACGGCAATTGATTTTTATATTTAATATTTTACTATTTACTGATGTTGTAGTTAGTAGATAGGCAGTAACGTAGTCAATAGATAGCCTAAGGGAAATAAGCTTCTTCACGCCTTCCCACAAGGGTCCCCGAAGGGGTTGGCAGCGGTGTGTAGGTTGACCCAAATATCCACTTTCAGCTATATTTTAGGTGCCAACATTGGCAATCACTCGGCCACCACGGCTTAATAATTATTATTTTACAACGATTAAAGAAAAAAAGGTACGTAAGTCTATAGAGACCTGGCGCTCTATACTCTCTGCCACGTTAGAGACTCGGCGGGATGATATGTATGTATGTATGTATTATGGTTACTTGTTCGGCTATTATGTGCATATAATGCCGAACCGACTCCCGCAGATTGTCCCGTCATTTTAAATTCGTTGTCATGCTACAATATTTTAAATATTCGGTTGAGCAGCCGATGTCATAAGGCAAGCAGACTAACAGTCGTCGAAGTGTAAACCGGATCTTAAGTGTCAAACTTAAAGGTATATTATCGCTAAGTTATAAAATAAATATCACGTATTCTTAGAAGTTCCATTCGAAGTCCAGACGCTCGCGATGATACCAAGAAGACGAAGATGTCAGAGGAGGCGCGTTGAATAACAATGCAAACGAAAGTCACCGGAACTTGTACATAAACACACCCAAACAAATATTACGTTAAAGAAAAGTGCGCCTATTGGTGATTGCGTAAGGTTTATTATGTAATAATATTTTAGCACTTTTGGTAACTTGATTATATAGCTAAATACGTGGTCTATGCACTATTATAATACAAAGTTTATTGATGTGTTAGAATAGTTTTCATTTCATAATTGTTCATAGCAATTTTATCTTCAACTTGTATTATGTGTATACATACATTGCAACTCAAGAAAAGGGTTATTAAATGCAAAAAATGACATTAATACATATCCCTCCGAGTCCCTCTCTGAGTAGGCGCAGGTTCTCTCTAGACCTCAGCCGTCTTTTGCTTCAACCACATTCATCAGTAAGAAAAAGTAATGTATTACTAATAGTACTAATGGTAATGTATTATACTTATTCTATGTTTATGGATGAGGGTTGAAGATTTACTTGATTGTAATTAACGTCCATAGACAAACCTTTGTTTATACATATTTAATTGACGTGACGTGAGTGATGAAAATTAAATGTCATAGAAACTAAACTGGTTATTATTAACAACAATATATATATTCTCGGCAAGGTTCCCCGAAGAGGTATGATATAGTGTGTACAAAGCCACTTTTCCTTGGTGCTATATTTTATGCGCCATTATGACAGATGGCGAGACCATCGCCATTTCTCAAGCGCGTTTTTGAATTTCTTTTCAAACGTATGCCGGCTTCCTCTCGATGTTTCTCTTCACCATAAAACTCGTGGTGTGACTAATAATCGTACTAAAGTTAACTTCAGAAAAAGTCATGGCTACAGTCGGGATTCGAACTTGCAATCATAAATTAAAAACCTTTTAATAATAGAATAATGTAAGCTTATTGTATTCGTATTTAATAATGGGCTAGCAATGCAAAAACTGCGTGTGAATGCAATTATTTCGGAGCAACTCAAACGTCAATCTCTGTAATTCAAGTTATAAGACTGTGAGAAATTACGCTGTGGAAGGAGTTAAAATCCGTGATTAATATTTTTTGCTATTGTTCAATTAAGTTAAGATAATTAGACACCTACGTATGACATTCGTATTCACTATTCGTCTGAGAAGAAATTCAAAGGCGTATGTATAGTCGTGCTTGAGTAACGTCGATGGACTCGCCATCTGTCACGTTGGCACCTAATATACCTCTGGCGGAAAGTGGGTGTGTAGGTGTTGCCTATACACCTCTGCCTACCCCTTCGGGGACCCTTGTGAGAAGGCGTGAGGATGTATGACATTTGATACGACCCTGTTTCACTTTTGTTACTGGAGTAGACTAATATGTTGATGTTATTAACCTACATTCATCTTAAATCTACATACAATATCGTTACGTTCTCTCTAGACTAGCAGACCTCTTTCACTTCACCCACATTCATTAGTCTCTTCATACAAGCTCGACGGTTTCGAGTACTGTCGACACTGACAACATTCCTACACAAACTATTTACAAGAAACTCAAACAACACGCCTTCATTTCGTGTATCTTCATTCCACACACTAAACTTAAAGTAACTTCCCCAGGAGGATCGCAAAACGTCAAATTGACGTTTTGCGTCATTTGATTGGATTTTCTCTTTACCCCGTAGCAAAGACGCGGCCAGGACAGGACTCGACAGTATCTCCCAAGATGTCAAACACGGATTGTTTTATTAACTTCTCTTCTTCATTTCTATCTTGTCTTATCCTGTTATATCCTGTCTTCATTTTATCGGTTAGTATTATTTCATTTATAGCACATTTCTTTGCGTGGGAAGTCAGAATCTACAGTCCAGTGGGAAAGTGTTCATTAATGTACAGTTAGTTGTATAAGTGGTTTAGTGTAAAAAGTCGGCACTTGTTGAAACTTCCGCATATTCTTATTGTGTTAACGATCATTCGCTAATTGCTTCGAGGAGTCTCGTTCATTTATGCTATTGTACTAACAACTAATGGACAAAAAACAAGACACTTTTGGGTCATACTCAGGTTCTCATGACGAAGGAATATATGTATATTATTGATTGCACACGCAACGCGGTTAATGTGACGTGATGCTTCTTGCTTATTAATTGTGGGAGATTCTAGGGAACAAACAATTCTGGGCATATTAGAGCCGCGGTGGCTAACTGGTTCGTGTGGCACTGCAAAGATTGCAAGTTCGAATCCCGACTGTACAACTGATTTTGTGTTAGTGGTTGTGTGATTAACACCACGAAGTGTCACAATCTACCTTTGATTGGATATTAATAAGCTTGCTACCTACGCAGGTTTGATATTTCATCTTAAAATGATAAGTACATTTTATAGCAATTGAGAATGCAGTGCCCAAATATATACCTCTTATATGTATCTTGTCTGAAAGTTCATATACGTATCTTGACTCTATTCCATAAGGATTGTGCTGCAAATTATAGTGCAAACATCTCAACGAGGAGTCTGTCGACTTCTCTTCAAGTAGAGACCTCTACACCTTCATAAACACCCTTCATCATAATCAATTAAACCTTCGCTCGGTGCACATTGATCAGTCTCACATTAGGCGCCGATTTCGAGTATTCTTGACGATCCCACGAGTGTTCGATCGTTTTGGTGTAGGCTGGAAGCTGGTACCTGGAGACCTACCTACCTTTACCTTACCTTTACCTTACCTTACCTTTCTGTATGTCCAAAACAAAATAGCTTGCCTTCCGTCATCTCTACAATCACACTGTCATTCATGACAGTCACTTTGCGAATTTTTTCATTGTAGAGTCTATCTGATGTCGTTATCTTCACTTGTCAACTGCATTTCATTATAAAAAAAAAATATTTAATGGAGCATTGAACTTTCGTTAGAGATGAAACTTACATACTAGTTAGCACCTAGCAATCACAATTATGCAATGTTTGTAATTG
>JACCPG010000773.1:0-17298 GCA_016069955.1 Drepana arcuata | reverse complement strand
TATGTTTAGTCGTGCAAGGGTAATGGCGACTAGCTCACCATCTGTCACGTTAGCACCTAAAATGTATCTCTGGCGGAAAGTGGGTGCGTCGGTACCTATCCATATCTATAGGATTATAGATACTACCTATACATATCTGCTCTCCTTGGGTGAAGGCGTGAGGATATTATTATTAACTTTCAGAACCTTATCACAAATAATTACACCTTATCATAAAGTGAGCCGTGGTGGCCGAGTGGTTCGAGCAGTTGCCTCCGAAGCAAAGGCCGCAAGTTCGAATCCCGACTCTACCAATGAGTTTTTCTGAACTTAAGTACAGTGATTAGTCACGCCACGAGCTTTACGGTGAAGGAAAACATCGAGAGGAAACCTGCATACGCCTGAGAAGAAATTCAAAGGCGTATGTATAGTCGTGCTTGAGTAACGGCGATGGACTTGCCATCTGTCACGTTGGCACCTAATATATCTCTGGCGGAAAGTGGGTGTGTGGGTATTACCTATACACCTCTGCCTACCCCTTCGGGGACCCATTTGGGAAGTCGTGAGGATATATTATATTATACTTATCATAAAAGATTAAGACACCCAGTCTAAGTATATGTCTATATATCTTTTGTGATTTTATCTAAAAGCTATTTACTTTATGGCTGTTTAATTTGATACTAGAATGCGTAATTGAAAGATACAGCTGGTAGCCGTACAATGATTCAACATTACATTTAGTTGTAACTAACTTTAATGAGACCGCAATATGATCGTTGGCTCACGAACAGTGCGGCGCTTACATCGGTAACTTTCGATTTATTACGTTTCTGATTCGCGGTACAGACTGGTATTGTAATGCTGAATTATTGAATACCTTAATCAGATGGCCGTATGTAATAGAGTCGTGGTGACAGAGTAGTTCGAGTAGTCGTCTGCAACACAAAGATTGCCAGTTCAAATCCTGACCGTACCATTGACATAACAACAAACATAGCGAGAAAACCATACAAATTTAAAGACGTATGTAGTCTTAAATTTTTATCTCTTCTCTCGACTGCCTCGCCAGCTGCCACGTTGGCACCTAAAATATATCTCTGGTGAAATATGTATCGCCTATATATATATATATATACATATATATACATATATATATATATATATATATGTATATATATATATATATATATATATATATTTATATGTATATTTTTTCTGTGCGTGTATGTCACTGAGATCCTCCTAAACAGTTGGTCCGATTTTATTGAAATCGTGTTTCAGGAAACGTATTTTTTAAACGGTTTTATTTAGCTCGACCCGTACGGAATTTATTTAAATGATGTTTACATTATTGACATTTTAGTAGAGCTTTCGTATTGAAAAATGTAGCTCGCATATATACTCTCGACTAACTATGGAATAATTCAATCGGTAATTCAAATATCAACGCTGTTGGATTTTTTAAATCGGTAAGTTGTGAGTTTTAAAAACGTTCGGAGCGATGATTGTCACCTTTGGAATAATTGTAATGTTCTCAGAACTTTAGCATCAAGTAAATTCATGAATACAGAATAAAACATGCAGTATAATACAATGCAATAGGAATCGTAGCTGGAAATAATAAACCCCTTTTTATGACTCAAGAATTTATTTATATTTACTGTAATACCTCTAACTTGTATTGTGGTCACGTACACTAACACAAAGTAAGTAGCCTTGGTATAGCTTTTTAACTAACTTAGTAAAATGGACCTGTATACGTACGTAATAAACCTGCATACGTCTGAGAAGAAATTCAAAGGCGTATATATAGTCGTGCTTGAGTAACGGCGATGGACTAGCCATCTATCACGTTCGCACCTAAAATATATCTCAAGCGGAAAGAGGGTGTGTGGGTACTACCCATACACCTCTGCCTAACCCTTCGGGGACCCCTGTGGGAAGGCGAGAGGATATGTATGTATGTATGAATGTACCAATGAGTTTTTCCGAACTTAAGTACAGTGATTAGTCACACCACGAGTTTTACGGCGAAGGAAAACATCGCGTATGCGACCTGCATGCATACGCTTGAAGAACATAAAGGCGTATATATAGTCGTACTTGAGTAACGGCGATGGACTTGCCATCTAGTTAATCATTGGCGGCGAATAGGTGTAGAATAGATTAGAAGGATCAAGACAAATAACAACTATCGTTCAAAGCTTCACAACAAATTCCCTGCAGGCTGTAATCAGGTAGGCAGTAAATCAATATGGATTTCCTTTACCCGTCGCGGCATGGGAACTGGGTCGCAAAGACCACTAACCCGTAACTATAGCAAGGACAAATAGTTACTCAGACTTTGGTTCAAATATCCATTTGTCCCTTAGATTACATTCACTGAATAGGTTTGAAACAAGAAGTTATTTATTACAAGCGTAAATTTAAGCGATCTCTTATATTCACGACTTTATGCAATATAACTTTGTTATACTCTCGTGTAAACTGTTTTTTGAGTTCTCGAAGCGTCCGACAACTTTTTCTACTTAATAGAACAATGGCTAGACCAAAGCCACCAGCCAGGCACTTTTGAGGTGCAAACACAGCTAAGAGAGTCCCCTGTAGGGTACAGAGAGACCTCGACTTAGAACGTTCCTGGATCTTCCGAACCTCGCGGGTTCGGATTGGTTCTGGTGTCTGGTGATAAAGACTTTTACAGTAGAATTTATAAAATATTTCGAAAGCAGTTTAAGTTTTCAAATAATTTTGATACAACATTATTTATTAAGGTTGTGTTAAGAGGCACAAGAATACCACGTTACAACGACCATCGATCGAACACTCAACGCCTTCGTACTTACTTCTCAAATGTATGCGGGTTCCTCTTGATGTTCCTACCTTAGCTCTGGTGATGATTATCACTGTACTTTACTTCATAAAAACTTATAGGTACATTCGGGATTCGAACTTGCAACAACGTTGCAGGCGATTACTCTAACAACTCAGCCACCACGGCTTTTGAATAATACTTTTACAGTTAAATATCGCAGAATATACAATGCATTGAAAGTAAAATGTAGTCAGTAACTGTGTTAATATAAACACGTGTGATGATAAAAAGATCGGGCAGATGTCTACAATAAGATAACTGGTGAACATTGCCAAAGTACACGCCCGACTCTAGTAGGCAATATTTGTACAACAGTGAGCTTTCGCTTCGTTATCCGAATGTTAATTATTACCGAACAATAACTGCAGTGAAAGTATGTTTTGCGATAGATGAATAGAGGCTTCTTGGATAAGGCACCGTGAAGTGATGTCGGGGCACTTAAATGTCGTATCTGAAGTTTTCGGTTAACGTTTTTTTTATTCAACTACCAATTCAGGGATACAGGAAGAACTTATTGAACGTCATATCTTTATGCTTTCTTCTAAATAGGGTATGCGAAGGGGTGGGCAGAGGGTAACAACACCCTCTTTTCGCTGAAGATTATTTTTATTTTATTTATTTATATTAGATTAAGTGGTCAAAGAGATTGCACTGGCAGAAACAAATGGAAAGAATTGCATCAGAGACAAGATCTTGCCGACAAGAGCCTAGCTCTTAAATGTATGTATGTTAACAACGATGACAGAGCTCGTCGATGTCTTATGTATCGGGGATTAGTAAAGCTTCATTAAATCAAACCAGGCTGGTTTAACCGATCAATAGATTTTAAAACTAAAAACTTAAAACTAATTAATATAAATTTGTTATTAATATGTTTCTCTTCACTTCTTGGGTCCCTCTATGCCGGGCTAATTGTTCAGGTTCATCGTTTACTCAGGTTTGCGTGGGGATAAATATCTAATACGTGGATGCCTCTTTGGAATTCTACTCTTTGAAATTTGGGAAAAATAATAAGAGATTAATAAGGGATGCAAAACGATACACCTTATTATATCTGTAGCAAAAACAAAGATATTTATTAGTAGAAGATCGAATATTTTGACGCAAGCATAATTATTTATTATTAGCAAGCATAATTACGTCTCTGATGCAGTCCCTTCCATTTGCTTCTGTCCAGCGCAACCTCTTTGACCTCCCTATACGTCATGAGATTGTTACCTTAGTGGTATTAAAATAAATCTATTAAATTATTATTTTACGTCATCAGCACACGTGATCAAATTGTTTTTCTAATTCAAAATTCATTTAAGTAAATATGACACTAACGAAACTTTGCCTCGCCTTTCCTTGCCTTTTATTTCAACAGAGTGTGTGATATGCATATGTAGTGGTCTCAATAATACACTCAAATTAACTACGCAATTCGCATTCAGATCAAATTTGCAATTCTTTGGTAACTGTGCACGTTCCCAATATAAGCCAGTTTGCTCCCAAATATGGTCATATGGAGCAGTCGTTACCCTCCACTACAACAGGTATACTACTAGGGATAATTATGTATTTAACCTGAATTATAATTTATTAAGAGCCGTGGTGGCCGAGTGGTTTGAGTAGTTGCGAGCAACACAAGGATTGCAGTTCGTAACCTGACTGAACCAATGAGTTTTTCTCAACTTACGTACAGTTTAGTCACACCACGAGCTTTACGTTGAAAGAAAACATCGAAAGGAAACCTGCATACGTCTGAGAAGCAATTCAAAGGCGTAACTAAGTCGTACTTGAATAACGGGACTCCGCCGCCGCCATTCATCACGTTAGCACCTAAAATATATCTCTGGCGGAAATTGAGTCTGTGGGTACTATCTATACACCTCTGCCTACCCCTTCGGGGACCCATGGGGACGTGGGGGAAACAGCGGGACACCTAGTACGTATATAATATAAGAATGGTCAGTCTAGATATATTATAGAAACTGTTTCGTAACGAACTGTTAAACTTACGAATGGTTGCTGTATTAATAAATTTAACTTTGATATTTGCCGGCGTTATTCCAGTCGCTGTTAGGGTAAGACGACCAAACTCTTCTCGTGATTATGGATCAGCTATCATCCCGTGATCTGCCGACTTTGTCTCTGCACATCAACTTGATCACGAATGCCTTTAGAAAGCTCTCGCGGGTCATCCGTTAACGTAGAAATTATCTGCCCTACATTTTGTACCAATTTATTGATTTGTAAGTTCGTGATTACAATCAGCACTTTCCCTTCTCAGTAAGAGCTTATACGTGCGATAAAAATGTAATTGCTATGAGATGACATTGGTTTAAGGGAGTTTTTATGCTTGTTTAATGTTTAAGTGCCTGAAAAGTGGGTAATCGAGATTCAAAACCTTATCAATTATAAGTAAGGAAGGTTGCTATTGGTGTAGTACAGTTGTAATTGTTATTTATACAAAGTAACTTAATATAAATATTGTAAAAAAGCCTTAAGTAGAAGGCCCAGCTTAAGCGGGAACTATAGCTTATAATAATAATAATAAATACCTGGGACAATTCCACACAAATTGACCTAGTCCCAAATTAAGCAAAGCTTGTGTTATGGTAACTAGACAACGATATATTTACTTATATAGATAGATATATATACATAAATACATAGGACATCCAAGACTAAGGTACAAATATCCGTATTCATCACACAAATACCTGCCCTCAGCGGGATTAGAATCCGCGACCTCAAGTGTCGCAGTCAGGAGCTCTAACCACTAGACCAGACGGCTTATAAGTATATATATCACGCCTATTCTCTTTCGAGGAAGGCAGAGAGTGTAGAGTGCAAATTCTCTCTATACTAACACAGTCTCCTCTCTATCTCCATACCCAAGGAGGCACTTGGCTTGATAGATAACTTCTTATGTATAGGTAGACTTATATAACATAGTAACAGGTTGCCAATTCACAAGAAGCAACTGTTGTCTAACCATAATATTTGAGAACATTTTATGCGTATGTGTATCAATTGTAGCTGTCAGTACAAATTCATGCATGTAATATGTTTGAATAAGTTAGATACCTAAACCATTTATCACGATGAATAGTTTGAGTAATTGCTTTATGTAACAAGAACGTAAGCATATTGTATTAAAAGGCTTGTTATCTTATGTCAAAATTGAATTATGATTTCTATTAATTGTATAGTTTCGTAACGCATGGATTGTTAGTGTAGAATGAGGGCCTTCTGCACAGGAGAGAGTGGGAGAGGTGGGTTAGGCACCCAGAGTAGACCACCACCTCTTTCGCTTCATACAGATTATCTTCTAGCTGACTTAATTACCAACCTTTCTAGACATTTACTTCATTCGTTTCATCAGTATCTTCTTATTCCGGCTTTGAAGATTCTCTTGGCGTCCCCATTCTTTAGTGTTCGATGTATTCGCTAAGTCTCTTGCGATTTTAAATATGATATAGCCATTTTAAATATGATATAGCTATTTTAAATATGATATAGCTATGTTTCGTTTAGAGAATAAAAATTAATAATGCAGAAATATAGTACAAAAAGTTTTTGGACGAGGCAGAAGAAAACCAAGTTCCACAGGAATAGCGCCTTTTCATATTAAATAGCAATGGTGGCTAAAAGATCTTAACTATATTCCAAGCTGTAGGCGTCATAATATGCCAGTGCATTTGAATTTTATATAGCTCTTGTTAAAGTTAGTACAGAACTAGTTGGCCGCGCCTTAAGTATGTAAGCGATGGGACGGAGGGGCGAGGCTCTCGCTGTCTATACGAAAAACGGACGTACAGGAGATGAGTCCGCCGATTATTACACAAGTAATTTTTTTTATACAAAACTGAATTAATGTCAGTTCACTTCTATGGTTCACTTATTAGGCATGATACATACAGGCAGATACGCGTTGCGATCACTAGGCAACCTCTCTCACCCTCGTCTCCAACTAAGGTGCACGTAACTAATAATAATGATTAACCCGGTTGCTGCAGCTCGTAAGCGCTTGGGTTTTAACGGGAGACCTAGTGCCATCTATTGACGAGTCCTAGGACTAAGCGATTAGTCTAACCATCAATGCAATTACACTTAAGTATGTATGTTGAAATTAATGATAAACGACTTTTTCCATAAAAGGTTTACCTAATTTAAAGCGTCAAATAAAAATCGTATTTCATCATGGTCTTATCATTATGCGTCGGATCAAAGATAATGTGTCTCTCATGACGCTTAGGGAGATCAAAGAGATTGCACTGGACAGAAGCACATGGAGGAATTGTGTCACAGACGCCCAGCTCTTACAAAGTTTGACCAGAGCCAGATTAAGAAGGCGCATGTCCTGTAGTAAATTCTATCATGGGGTGCTTGGATAGCTTTATTTTATCAGGTAATTGGTAGTAAATATAAAAAAAGAACTTCCATATAAATTGTCTTTTTTACGGTCAGATAGGGTTGGTGCCCCCAAATGTGCGAGGCCCGTACCATTGCTACTCTTGCTACATGGTTAATCCGCCATTGCTTATAACCTTCGTTATTAGACCCGACTGCCTAATCACGACTGGGTTTAACCGACTCACTAGTTATTGGTTGCGACATTCACGATCATTCTGACAACCGGAGGCGGACATTGACGTACTTGTGATGATCGAAACGTTCGCCATGGGGCTTGGTCATGGTGAATGATGAAATAGTTGGGGATACCGCACATTAAAGCCGTGGTGGCTGAGTGGTTCCAGTCGTCGGCAACGCAAAGATTACATGTTCGAATCCTGAATTCCTGATTGTTGGTAATTTGCCATTCTTAGCCGGTCTACGGTACGACGAGTTTTATTTTCTTTCATAAAGGAGTTGGTCATTGTTTGATTATGGTTTTTTGTATGAAATTACAGTGTGTATGAAAGTAAATGAAATGCTTTACGGTGAAGGAAAACATCGAGAGGAAACAATTCAAAGGCGTATGTATAGTCGTGCTTGAGTAACGGCGACGGACTCGCCACCTGTCACGTTGGCACCTAATATATATCTCTGGCGGAATGTGGGTGTGTGGGTACTACCTATACACCTCTGCCTACCCCTTCGGGGACCCTTGTGGGAAGGCGTGAGGATATATAAATAAAACAGCTTCTTTTGTTGATTTATTGGGTATTAATAAACATTATCTTTTTGTTTCAGGGTAAAGATAAGAGCAACCGGGAGGATCTGAAAACCGATATTCAACATAGAAAGGAAACTTATTATAGGGTACGTTGTTCAAGCATCAATTGTTGTAACAAATTATCCTTACTAATATTATAAATGTGAATGTAAGTTTGTTTGTTACGCTTTCACGTAAAAACTACTTAACCGATCATCATGAAACTTGGTACACATATTCTTGGAGGTATTAGAAATAACATAGGATACTTTTTATAGAAAAAAATATTTTTTACGAAAGATAAAAAGCCGTCCACGCCGACGAAGTCGCGGGCACAGCTAGTACATATATAAAACAATGGAACGAAATATAATTGTGGTCAAACATAAACTTAGTGGTACTTACTACAAGTAAAACAATATTGTGTACGTTTTAATTATTAACTTCTCGAAATCAGAGAAACTAATATATTTCATCTTTAAGTCAGACCTTGCAACCTTAATACATTACGTTTCTTCAAACCCCCAAGAGGATGATAGGGATGTCAATGATTGCACAGATGAACTCAAACCACAGAAGCGGTCTTGATATCGTAGTTATTGAGTCCGGTTTTTGATCTTTTTTTACTTCGTTTAGTTACCAATGTTTCTTACATTGGTAACTAAAATCTAACCTAAAATATATCTCCAGCGGAAAGTATGTGTGTGTGTACGATCTATACACTTCTGCTTACCCCTTCGGGGCCCCTTGTGGAGGGCTTGATGTTATATTAAGAAGAGGTAAATAGTGAGAGAAGAGGTAAATAGTGAGAGAAGAGGTAAATAGAGGTAAAGAGCCGTGGTGGCCGAGTGGTTCGAGCAGTTGCCTGCGACGCAAAGGTCGCAAGTTCGAATCCCGACTGTACCAATGAGTTTTTCTAAACTTATGTACAGTGATTAGTCACACCACGATATTTACGGTGAAGGAAAACATCGAGAGGAAACCTGCAAGTCTGAGAAGAAATTCAAAGGCGTATGTATAGTCGTGCTTGAGTAACGGCCTTGAGTACCTCTGGCGGAAAGTGGGTGTGTGGGTATTACCTATGCACCTCTGCCTACCCCTTCGGGTACCCTTGTGGGAAGGCGTGAGGATATTATGAGGTAAATAGTGATAAATCGAAAGGACCAGAGGGTCTTAACAGAACTGGCGCTTTACTCTCTCTGTCTACCCTATGAGGGAACGTCATGAGCAAAGCTCTTACTCTGCTTATGTCGTGACTTGGTAAATTTATGAGGAATTATAATAAGATATTATTATTGTAGGACATACTGATAACTAGTACCTTTAGTTCTTCCCGACCATGTGGTTCCAGTACGTGCCAATCGACACGTGTGCATTTTTTATTTTATCGTAATAAGAACGCCTGCCAGCCACTTACACTAATTAAAATGATGTTCTGAGTTCAGTGAGTGTGTTTGTATAAGGTGTATTGTCCTGTCACTTGTCATTTGTTCTGAGTTCAGGTTTTTGTTCCAGGAGGCCCCGTCTGACGAGGATTCGGCGGTGTCTTCCGCACCCGCATCGCTCTCGCCACAACCGCTCAACGACATGTGGGTTAGTATCAATCCTATACGCTTCCAGTAACCATACCACAAGAGACCACCATACAAGATTTAAGTCTAGTCGAAAGTTCAGTTAAAATGCGCCTGCTTTTATTATACAACCGTACATATGATGCAAAGTCGAACAAGGTAGGTAGATAACGGATTGGGAATGTCAATAGTACGCGAAACCGGTGAGTATGTAAAGACTGATAACTGTGGACGAAGCGAAAGAGGTCCGTAAGTCTAGAGAGAGTCTAGCTCCACTGTCCCACGTGATCACAAATAAACTTACATATAGGTATATATCTCTTCGATGCGCGGCGTAACGATCTTAGATCGAATCCGCAATTAAGAGATTCGCAAAATAGCTGGCGTGAAAGATAGTGTAATTGTAAACATGAAGAAAGGCATGTTTCGGCCATCGTGGCAGATGTGTAGTAGATAGGCGGCTAGCTCCATCGCCTTTAATCAAGCACGGCTATACATACGCCTTTGAATTGCTACTAAAATAAATTATATCTTAGAAATAAATAAATAACAATATTCCTAATTAGGGTATATAAACGTGCGTGTAAAGAGTCTGATGTATGCCCTTGAGATCGTCACGAGAGGATCTCTTGATAAAATGTCAAATAGTATCGCAATATACATTTTGTCACCCAGTCGGGTATTGGCGCATGGGCTTGCTTGCGTCACCTAACATTGTTTCATTGTTAGGTAGGGTGCCCATAAAACATGCATCATTATTTCAATGTGATTAATCAGTCAATATATAGGTCATATGACAAGACCGAGTCCCTCACTTGGTAGGCAAAGGCAATTAAGTAATACATTCAATAATTTATATAAAATTGTTAGATAAAACATGTCAACTGGTTCCATTTAATTTAGTCTCTTACTAACTCTATTCTAACTAAAAACGAATCAAATCAAAATCATTTTATCAAAAATGTTATACTAGCGGTCCCGCCAAGCATGTCTTTGGTGGAAAATTTTAATCTAGGACTCGATCACCAATTTGCACCATCTTTGGACACAAAAATGTATAAAAAATCGATTCAGAGGCTTAGTGCTCAGAGACCATCAAAATAATTCCTCCTTTTCCTTGTTTTTTTTTTCCTTGTTTCCTTGTTTCCTATTTATTTTTTTATTTCTAAGGCACCCCTTTTTATGTATAGGAATATTAGTTCAGTAACGAAATACGCTAAAAATATATCGCAAGTTACCCATTTCGGTATCCATGATGTTTAAGATATTGGTACAAAAGCTTGTCTCCCTACCACAGTCGTGCGGACATTGTCGGTCGGCGACGGAGCGTGCGTCGGCCGCGGCGCGCGAGTGCACGCGACTCGCCGACGCGCTGCGAGACGCGCGCGACCAGCTGGAGCTCATGGAGTTCAGGCTTCTGGAGCTTGAAGACGCGGCTCCTGATAAGGTGAGCTCGAAAGCCGCTTCATACGGAACGGTTCTAACGCAAATACACGTCGCTGCTTTATGTCTCGTCCTTTATAAACAGACCTTCAGAAAAATGTTTAACTTGGAGTTTCAAAAATTAAGTGCAATAGAAGTGATATTCTTCTTTTATAATTAGGTTGAAGTGGTGATTGAAATGGAGTGTTCTGGTAATTTTGTGCTCTTAAAAGTGTGAAGGATCTACATACTTACAACACGAAATGGATTGCTTATCTAATCACTAAAGGGTTGGTAAGTCATGTTTGTATTTAGGGGTGGTATTATCAATCCTGTTGGTATTACAGTTACTTATTGCACAAAATATATTTTGCCTTTGAAACATATATTATAATCGTTTCAAATGAGAATACTGCTGCTCGTTTGGATTTGGGAAATCATTTATGAAATTTGAAAATACTAACATATACCCAAATCTTGATCTGCTAGAAATCCTACAACGTAATATTAAAAAAAGAAAAAAAATGTTATATAAATATTAGTATGTACATAAATCATAAGTGTCTAGGATATCAACTTATGACATAGAAATTACTTTTTGCTTAGATAATGTATACAAAAACAGCCAGAATTCGAACCTGCAAAACCTCACGGGTTGCTACTTTAATCCGCTCGACTATCGCGCCTCCAACACTGAATTTATTCATTGTTTATACCAAGCGGCAGTACAGCTTCCTAAGTACATATTTCCTTATGTAAATAGCTCTAGCTTAAGGTGAAAGATGAAGGACTAACGCCCGGATTAGAAGGTTTGAACGTACTTCTAAGTAGGCAGTTAACGGCGCAATTACGACTATTTGGTTTAATATGTATTAACGACTATGAATCACTAATTGCTTTAAATTTCAATGAGATTTCAACTAGAGCTGTGGTGGTCGAATGGTTCGAGTACCTGTACTTGCAACGCAAGTGTTACAAGGTCGAGCTCCGACTATACCATGAGCCTTACAGTTAATGTAAGCTGCATAGGTTTCAGAAGTAATTCAAAGAAGTACATATAACTTGACAAACGATGGTCTCGCCATCTGTCACCTTAGCTCTTGGCGAAAAGTAATATTACGCCTCCTTCCTCTCCTCCTATCTCTCTTCGGGAACCTTTTTTCAGAAGGCTTGATAATAGCAATTGCTATTTAAATGTGGTATTATCAAACCTAAACTCATAACTCATATCGGAATATATTAATGATAGTCATGCATGGCAATAGATTTCTCCTTTTGTACAAAAACGCTTACGTAAAAAAAGGAAATAATTTCGTTGGAAGTTTCGTTGCTTCTTCTCCTGTCTTTCTTCCTTGGAAACGGTGGTAACTGTAGTTTTTGTATTTAATATGTGACGTTCAATAAGTGTTCCCTGTGGCCCTTAAGTTTTGTTGTTAGGAAACCGTTAATAGTTCACTGGAAAATTAATTATATATTTAATGAGGTTCTTGTGAAAATATCACAATCAATATTCATTCCTAAAACTGACAAATACATTAACTGTGGAATGTATTTAAGTACTTTTGTGCAGCAACAGTGTTTGTAATACCAATTAATTTGCAATAACTAATTAATTAATAAATTACGTAAATCCATCTTTTTTCAAAACGTCTAAACTTGACCCAAATTACAGAAATCTGCAATAAATTTACTGTATAAATATGTACTTTCAATATAGATATGTTAGCTTTAATACGCACATACACACACACACACACACACATTAATATTATAGTTCACATATAACGTATATGTACATGCTCAATGCAATCTGTGTATCTTAAATGTAGAGCAAACAACGAAATCTTTTACGCAATGAAAATGTGTTTTATTGGTAGGGTTGCCACCTCATGATAATATACAATTATACTATATTAACGGCTTTATAACAAAAAATATAAAAAAATGCCTTATATTATCTTGTACATGCCCTAACATTTAACTTACAAATATCATAAATGTGAATGTTAGTGAGGATGTTAGGATTCGGATAAAATAGGCATAAATATAGATGCTGGAACACAGGATATGTTTTATTCATATATCCCCACGCCTTCCCAAAAGGCTCCCCGAACGGCAGAGGTGCATACACACCCACTTTTCGCCAGAGATATATTTTTGGTGCTAACGTGACAGAGAACGGTCACTTAGCCGTTACTCAAGCACCACTAGACATACGCCTTTGGATTTCTTCTCAAGCGTATGCAAGTGACAGGAAACTAATTTAACCAATTATAAAGTTTTTAACACACGAGCGGATATTCCAATGCTTAACTTCCATTCAAACCTCAGTTACATGTCATACAAATTTTCCCACAGTACTAGGCTAGCGTACCCACTACTGAACATATCTGTTTGAGTGACGTGTTTTGATTAAGCCACTTCGCATCTCCATAATACAAAACAAACATTGATGTCATCGTCCTGAAACCAACGTCGCTTATACGCTCCATATGATAAGTGTTGACAATGAAAATGCATTTGTTCAGTTTCTAAAGTGATGCGGTGACTAACGGGAGGGTTATTTTCTCGTTATTAATTACAGCAGGAGTTTCAACTGATATTTTTAAATATTAATCTGCGATGGTTCCATTAAACACATACAAAAAAGCTTTGACAATTTCTACATACATATGCTGTTTATCAGAACTGAACTAATTTCCTCAGATGATCGCATACATATATTGAATTGGATTAGCACAGAGATATATGGTGAGAGACAGTGATAGAGAAGAATATGTAGATATAGATTTTTATTCCAGAAAAAGAAATCTACCTATTAAATGAAATTTTAGGCTCAGCTCAGCAAGGCTCCCCAAAAATGGCGAGTCCAACTCCGTTGCTTAAGCACGACTGTATGTGGCTTCGGATTTCTTCTCAAACGAGTGTTGCCTCAGTTGTTAATAAAAACTCATTGGTATAACTCGTCTGAGAAGAAATTCAAAGACGCAACTACACGAATCACCAACGTGGCTTTTTGAGTGTAGAAAATACTTGTACCAAAATAAGCGCTTTTTATAAATACTACTAAATACTAATACTTGTAAAATATATATATATCCTCACGCCTTCCCACAAGGGTCCCCGAAGGGGTAGGCAGAGGTGTATAGGTAATACCTATACACCCACTTCCCGCCAGAGGTATATTAGGTGCCAACGTGACAGATGGCGAGTCCATCGCCGTTACTCAAGCACGACTATACATACGCCATTGAATTGCTTCTCAGACGTATGCAGGTTTCGTCTCGATGTTTTCCTTCACCGTAAAGCTCGTGGTGTGACTAATCACTGTACTTAAGTTCAGAAAAAACTCATTGGTACAGTCGGGATTCGAACTTGCGACCTTTGCGTCGCAGGCTACTGCTTGAACCACCCGGCCACCACGGCTTCTCAATCTTGTAAAATAATAATAATAAATACATAAAGAATACTAAATAGTAGTTAGTTGGGTGTCTATAAGTGTTTAATAGCAATTAAAATAAAATTGTAAATACTTTGTTATACACGAGAAATACCTTCGTACAAGATTACCTTGCACACTTAAGTTGAACATAAATTACTGCGGTCTGACCAACCGCTGAAGACAAAGAGGCGATCCTTCCAACAAGGTCTTGTACACTAACGCAATTAGAAATGTACTAACATTGCAATAATGTAAATAACAACATATGCCACGCAGTTTTACTCGCGCAAAATACTATTATTCGTTGACGATATTACCTTCGAACGGGCTTTTTCTATATAAAAAAAAATTGTGTATCAAATCTTATTACGTTTGAGAAGAAATTCAAAGGCGTACCTATGTACAGTTTTGCTTAAGTACCGGCGATAGACTCGCCTTCTGTCACGCTCACCGAACATACATCTCCGACGAAATGATAGTGTGTGGGTACTCGGTACTCCCTATACACCTCTGCCTACCCTTCGGGTATCCTAGTTTGTTTCTTCTTCTGGCAGATTAAGTGTCATGATAATATGATTTTTATACATATCTTAATCAAGACGTAATTTTTTTTTTCATTTTAAAATATGTATATATAAAATATTATTAAATAATTCCATAGGCTTGTTATTATATAGTTCTCCATATGTACCTATCAATTAAAAGGACAAGTGATAGGTGAATGTCCTGTGAGTATGAACCCATTTCGGTGCAACTTACAATAAGGAGAGTCATACATTTAAATGTTGTTCCGACTGTTCTTCATGGCCATGGTAGACGGAAGCGCTGTTGTTTATGGTATACTTATATGGACATCGGACGATAAAGGAGGCCGGTCTTAGTCATACCATATCTACTTACGGTGACAGACCAGCGGATCTAGACAATAATATCCTTTTCTATTAGCATTCACGATATTGAATATCTATTATTTAACATGGTGTTCAGGTAATCCAGCTTCGTGGTACCAAATTGTGTATAAATGATCTGGCTTCGCGGGATTACCTATTGTTTGAATTTTTGATTTTATACGACCAATTGACCTTTTTTATGAGGCGTTAGTATATTAACTGAACTTCACTTTAATTTGAATGAGAAATGAAATCCCGCATTATGCGAATATACTCATTAAATTTTCTGTGCTATAATACAAAAAGCGCAAAGCAGTGAAAAAATGTGTCATGGCCAAGTACATTTGGGGGCAAATTCTAAATTTAAGGGGAAGCTTCTTTAAGGCGCAGATTCAGTTAAGGCGACGTCGGTAGGTTCAGTTATTCCTCAGCACATGGTAATTACATTGCATTGGGATCTATCCATTCTACAGTATTGAATTAGTTTATAAGAAGTGAAGAGAAGTTCAATTAGTTCATTATGAACGGCAAATAGGAAAGTTCATATATATAGCATCATACCCAGACCCTCAAGCGTACGGAAGAGAGAGAACTCTGTAATCTTATATTCTATCATCACATTATTGTTCCGCTCCCTTGGGTAGCATCATGATGATATATATCTTTAGAATTCTTCATAAAACTTTTAAAAAGACATCAAGAAAACAAACTTACTATTCCTCTTTATAATATGAAGTATAGAAGTGTATCGTCGCAATATACGTGGGAGTTAATAATGGACATACAACATTAGCTGGTTATAATCAGATTTTTAACTTAGATCTCGTGGCTCTAGTTAAGCCATTCCAACCCACAGGTCGGATTTGGTGGACGTAAGCATTGTTAAGCGAATAGTGTGTTTTATTTTATGTCGGAGTTCATTTTTACTCGTTGAGTTCGAGCCGTGGTGCCCGAATGGTTTAAGTGGTTATTTGCAAACACTAAATTGCAAGTTCGAATCCTGGTGGTCGTTGTGTTTTCACTATACGCTTCGATGAAGAACATCGTGTGGTAATTTGCATACATTTGAGAAGAAATTCATAGACGGAGATGGACTCGCCACAACAACTCGATATAATAAGAAGGGAAACCCCTTCTTATTGTATCTTTTACGTTTGCACGTAATATCTACGGCGAAAAGAGGTTACAGTTACACTAATATTCCTCCTCAAGAGGAATATTCGTGTAACTGTAACGTGATATATATTTGGTAACACAAATGATGCGAAAAACAAGGTTATAACAAATATGCCTAGAGTTTAACATTATAATAAAGGTGTTGACATGGAATTCAAGCATATAGGTATTTACGTAGATAGTGTGACATTATGTAAATATTATTGAACGCCAGTATTCTAATGAGGAAATACCTTTAGCTGTTATTCATTCTTTGTTGAACTCACCGTGTTAAGTTTTATATAAACATGATTCGATACGGAATTTGAAATTATTTTAAAGAACTAGTGTATATCTTCATCTACATCAAGAAACCAGGCTTTACCAACCACCTGCAACGTACAGGCGTTTTGCCCACATGCATCTGTTTTCGATCCTGTGCCAGTCTCAGACATTGACTTTCACCCAGCGCCACGATATCGTCTGACCATCGGGCTGGTGGTCTACTCTGAGTTTCACTCTTTTAGGCAACTATTTTGTAACATTCTTGGTCCACCTCCCTTCAATCTGTTTCAAGAAGCTATTCCAATCTTTCTTCAACTACTTTTGTTGATCCGCGTATTGCGGAGTGTTCAGGTTATTTAAAATACTATTTATTTCCAGGGTACACGCGACAACCTAACTGACTCGGATTCAGGGTGTGTGTCGCCCGGCTCCCGTATTAAGGACTCTGCGTCGCCTGAGCTCAAGCGAATGGACTCCGGCTACAAATCTCCTCACGCCCCGAGCAGCCCCTGCAATCCCCGGCGCCTACTCCCCAC